>CM062807.1:774822695-775015058 GCA_031772625.1 Pinus tabuliformis | reverse complement strand
ATCAGACAAGAAGCAATCCTAAGACTGATCTAGTTCAGTATCAAATAGCTAATGGCGTGATAAATATATCAAAGAGAAAAAGTTTCAAGAAAGAGATGGGCATTGCTATTTTATTCCAAGTTTAAAGACTTTAAAGGTAAATTCCAAACTCATTGGCTTGGCCCATATGAGATTGACAAAGTCTTTAGCAATGGACAGTAAGAATCAAAACCATTGATGAATTTCAAACTCCCTCTATTGTGAATGGCCATAGATTAAGGTCTATCATAAGCCACTCTCAAAAGAGGAATTTGTCAAAATGTTTCAAGATAGTTCTGCAATAAGGCTGGTGAAGAAGAATCCTTCTTCTCCACCAGCCTAGCCTTTGTTCCTTTCTGTTTCAAATAAAAATAATAATAATAATAATGTATAAGCCTGAAAACCAATCACAGATTGGCAGTCTTATACAGAAAATACAGGGCGAAAATCAGAATCCTCTGACGCCCTATATTTTCCAAAAAAAAAACTTTCCCATTTTCATTCCACTTCACTTCATTTTCATTTCACTCCATTTCATTTTCATTCCACTCCACTTCATTTCATTCCACTCTATTTCATTCACTTCATTTCATTCCACCAATAAAAGTTTTTATGACCATTCATTCAGTCATCATTTATCCATCTTCATTCAGTCAAATGATTGTTGTGTCAGTTTCTGCAGCCAGAAGCAGTTTCCGCAGCTATCACTCTGTTTTTCAAAACTGACAGTCAGATGTTAGTTAAATAATCATGAAATCAAATGCAGGTATGACCGAGGACATATTATGAAGACATGGGGCACCTAAAGGCATCAATAAGGAGCAGCTGATCAAGGGTTAATGGACAACAAATGGCAAAAATTCCAAGGTATGAGTAGAAATTTATTTCAAATAGCAATCAAAGCACATTTTTGCATAGTTATTAAACCATAAGCTCCACTATATGCAATGATTGGCGTGATAGCCTCCATAACCATTCCACGACATTCCTCCATGAACCATGCATTTATTTTCCAAACAGTCTTATGATTAGCCTTCGGATTTAATTTGTGTTGGATGCATTTTAACACTCCACCTGTAATCATGAGGACGTGGTCGATTTGACTACAGCTCTTCTCAGCCGCACAAAATCCGCAGCCATTTCATAAACGTGTTTGCATCTACTCTACAGCCACCCAATTTAAAATTATGCCGGATGCACTTTACTCCCCTACTGTTCTATTGACATCACGGCTGCATTTCTACCGTGCTCACATAAGCCTTCGCCCCATTTCATGAATTCACTTCCGCTTCCGCTGCCTCCCTGTTTTCCGCTCACAGTCACTGGTTTTCTCCATAAACTCTGTTCACTCCCATAACCCAGCCGTCTCACTTCCGCTAAACCCTCCTCACGCAGACAAATTTTAAGAACAGAAGGAAGGATGGGTCTGTTGTTGAGGGCAGAACCGGAAGGGCCCAAGTTTTTGGAAGGATACCCGCAAGTGAAAAACATACTGAAGAAGGCAAGGTGGCTACGGTTCGTTCAAAAGTTCAAAGGCTACAATAAGGAGATTACAAAAACTTTTGCGAGGTCTTTTAACGGCCAGGAGGTGGAAATTGGGGACCTCAAGTTTACATCACCGAGGCATCCATAGCAGCCGCTACAGAACTCCCGCAGGAGGGTGAACGCTGGTTCAAGAACAAGAGCTTTGACGAGAAGGCTTGGAGAGTCATACTACGCAATCCAGGTATGGATGTAACTATATTCAAATGAGGAATTCCTGTCCATGCTTTAAAAGAGGAGTGGGCCAGTTTATTGTTAATTATTCAAAAGTTCATTACTTGTGAGGGCCATTTCGGGTCAATGTATATGTATCATACCCGGTTGCTGATGAACTTTTTAGAAAACCAAACCCTCAATCTGCCCTACTTTTTATTGTTGAGCTTGAAAAATATGTGCACAACAGTCCAAAAGAATATAGAAGACATAGAACCCCATTTGTATCATCATGGGCTTGTGAAAATTCTAATTGAAGACCAGTTGAAGAAAAGAGGGACACCTGGGAACGGTTTTTGGTGAGAAACTACTTTCAAGGCCACTCGAGGTACCTAAGAGCAGTACAGCAAGAAGGAGTAGGAGGAAGGAGACAAGTGTAAGAATTCAAGACCCTCCTATTAGCAAAACCAAAGAAGTTAATCAAGAAGAGAGGCTGGAAAGAACCAAGGATAGAAACCAAGGAAAATCAAAAGGGAAATGAGACATAGAAGTTGTATATCAAACTTCAGAGCCTTCTCAAAAAGAAGACCACCAAACACTGTCTGAAAGATTAGCTTATCTTCGAGAACAAGCGGCTGCAGCCAAGAAGAAACGAAAAGGAAAGTAGAGTATGGAGGAAGATACTAGTCCACAACATGTAAGAAGAAGCTCTAGGCTTAAAGGGAAATTAAAGACAGTAAAAATCAAAGGGCCCCACTTTATTGATTTAGGGGGGGGACCCCAGAAAAGCCTCCAGCAACCTCTCCTGACCGTAGCCCACACCATACTTCCATTTCACAGCCAGATGTTGACATGAGTCCCTCTCGGAAAAAAATTTGAGATCAGTCCCTCTCAACAAGATTTTGGCGTCAGCCCAAGGAAGACTACACCCGAGGTAGACCCAAATCAGCAGGAGATGTATGATTATATAGAATCCTTAGAGAAGATAGCTGCAGGTCCAAGCATGTCATCCGCTCAACCTCACATAGCACAAGAAGCTTTAGTCCTATCATTGAAACAATAAGTTTTTGAATTGGAGGTCTTAAATAGACACATTAAACAAGAAAATGAAGCACTAAAGGAACAAAGTAGATTGGATAAGATCATTCATGACAACACAATGTTACACCTTGGGCTATGGAAAAAGAAGAACAGAAAATTAAAGAGAAAGTGTAGGAAGTTGTGTAGGGCATTGATCAACCTCAAATTCAGATGCTTGATGAGGAAGCCAAGGATGTTAGCAGCACCAAAGAAGAAAAGAAGAGGGCTGGATGTATTGGCAGAAGTTTCAGAGCACATGTACTAAAGGGAGGATGATCAAAATTTTGGTTGCATGGGGACATGCAACACCTTCGCAGTGGGGGTATGTGGAGCCCCGAAACCACACTTTTCCTACGCATTTTCCTAAACTTTTTCCATCCACCTGGACCTCATAAGCTATCAACATCATTGCATATTGAGTTTAAAAAGCACATAAAGTGGTTTTCTAACTATGTTTTTGTTTGTTGTTTGAACTAGATTTTTGCTCATAAGCTGCGAATCTTGTCACTTTCCGTAGACAGTTCAACTTTCCGTAGCCTTTTTGTTAAAGTCTATATTGCAGGTGTCTTCAGGCAAATCGAGCCACATGGGCAAGTTAAAATGATGTGGACATGGACCGAGTCCTACTGGCTCAGTCGAATTCATCAAAGAAGGCCATGGTCAAAGGTGGTCAAGCAGTGGTCAAATATAGGAGTCCTACAGCAATAGGACTCCGTTTTCAAACACGTGAATAATTTTGTGGCCATTCCTAGATCTCTGGGGACATATCGACACCTGTGGACTGCTTCATAAGGCGAATCCAATAGCCACCCTCAATAGATTTAATCATCACGGAAGCCATGATGCTAGATCCATGGACGTTGTCGTTCACATGTCCTTTGTCAGCGCAGTTTTTAGGAAATTAGTTATGTAGCCTTTTGTTATAAATAATGTGTTTCCATACGCATAATAGTTAGTCTTTTGTAATGTAATTTTTCTGTTAGAAGGCCCACTGTGCCATGACATTATTTCGTTGTTATGACTGTGTTCTGAATATATGAGAAGACTCTGTTTCTTAGCATAATTCATGGTTGATAGCTGTTGCCCGAGGTTGTGCAGAGAGCCCCTGCACACACTGAGGTTTTGTTTCATATTGTTGTACAGTTTCATGCTGTGTTTCTTTATGTTCATTATGCCATAGTTATTCACTTGTATATATTACATTTCTTGTGGTACTAACGTTTTATTTTTTTCCATAATTTTACATGTTTTACATTGTTGTTAACGCTGATCAGTGTACTTGTTCCATATTACAGTAGGCAGCCTAGGAATTTGCATATAGTTTTCACAATGACTAATGACATGGAATCAATTTTTCTGCTGACTTACTTTTCTTATTTTTTAGTTTAATTTCAGTTGTTTTTTATTTCAGTTCTGTTCATTGGCTTTATTAGTTAGCTTAGATATTAAATTACTCATATCATTGTTAGTTACCTCCGAAAGCCATAGTGAGACTAATGGTGAGGGATTGAAGTATGAGTGTGTAATTTGATATTAGTTTTATTTTTCTGCAAATTAGATATCAGATTGCTCAAGTTGTTGATGATTACCTCCGAAAGCCATAGCGAGACTAACTGGCGAGGGGTCAGACTATGAATTGATGTGATTTGATTTTAAGTTTAATTTTTTGCAAATAGATATCATATTGCTCAAGTTGTTTATGATTACCTCCGAAAGCCATAGCGAGACTAACTGGTGAGGGGTCAGAATATGAATTGATGTAATTTGATTTTAGCTCTACTTTACTTGCAATTTTTGGATTTCTTTGAGTACAGTAGCTTAATTCATTTCTCTTGTATTTAGACAGCAGCAGGGATAATGGTTTCATGATCAATAGTTCACTGTTTGTTTGATTAGAATAGTGGCACATTTTTATTTTCTTTTAGGAATTGATTTCATCATTGCATGTTCTAAGACCTTCTGAGTTTGAAGTTTTGGAAATCATTATAAAGGACATAATTGCCTTGAATATTTATATCCATACTTGTCTTTTAGAATTTTCATTTTTCATTAGGAGATAAACGAAGATAGAAACCCCCAAAACAAATAAAAAAAATCAAAAATGAAAAAAAGTAAGAAATAGGTTATCTTGCACATATAGTGTGCCACACTTCAACAGTTTACGACTCCCGGATTGACAATTAATATAGCAATTTAGGACACTCTAAATTGACCAAACAACAACCACCCCAAGTGGTCAATCCCTGAGCTTGAACTCATTTTCTCTATCTTAACTCCACAACCACACCCATAACACAACATCCATGTGGTTGGGAGGCTATAATCACACCCACAAGCCTATCTCCATGTGGTTATGACCCAAAATCCCTAGTTTTGTGCATGCGGTGGTGAGATCTATGCCACTTTTCCAAGTTAGCCTCAAGACCACTACCCAAACATGTCTATAACTTTCCAGAATCATGGCAATGTTGATAAAAAGGCTAAAAAATCAAATCTTAAGCAATATATTGACTAATACATGACTAATGCAAGATAGACATTTCGTCAAACATACAGTAAACATGGAAGCTATAAGTCATGAATGCATATCTGATCATAAACTTTTGAACGTCATCTGAAAACAACCAAGAAGGCTTAATGCCCTCTCAATAAAGCTGCAACAACAGTTTTTATTCCACACATTCATCAACCATCCAATAATTTATCAAATCATGAACAAGAGCCATAACTAGAGCACATAATAGAACCATGCATATAATCAACATATAACTATAATAGAAACTGTGACAAATCAACCATAAGATAAACATGGTAGTTAGTACAAGTGCTCATAGATCAAAATAGGAAAATAGATCATATTAACATATGAAATTGCTAACCAAGTCAGGGACTTCCATGTACCACCCGACCATAGATTTGGATGAACCAAATCTCTCTTTAAGCGAATCACCCCCATGCCATATTCCAAGCACGAATGTGGGATCATAAGAGTTAAACCAAAATAGAACCAACCAGGGATTAAAAAGGCCAAACCACCTCAACCCTCAAGCAGAGTGATCTCACTTCTACCACCCATAAATAATTAACATCAACTATATTGGTCTCTACCTAAGTTATCTAGGGCTCTAGGGATTCCATTTCAACCCACAGCCTCCAAGGACCCAAGCTATTATAGGACCTCAAAGAACTACCATCTCAACCCACAACCTCTAGGGACCTAAGCTATTCCAGGACTCCAAATATCCTACCCCAACCCATATCCATAAGGAACCTCATAACTAATCAAAAAATCTAAATGGGTATTCCACTACACCATGTTTATCCAAGAAAAGGCAAGGCAAGGCTGAAACGACTATCAATCTAGACAAATCTCCATGTTGATGACCACACATAACCGAGGAACCACATGCATATACCATGCATCCAAAAAACATCAAGGAGATCAGACTTGAAAGTTGTTACTTGCAAAGTAATCTTGTTGTAGTTGGTGATCCAACTGTCTCCTTACACTCCCTTGCTTTCCTTTGCTTTCTTTCTCCAGATCCAAGTAAAATCTATAATTCTCAAAGAATGCTCTAAGTGTGCTCTAAATGTATGAGAGAATGAGAATGTTGAAGGAGAGTACCGAAATTGAAGTGAAAAGATATGTGAATTGTTTCTCTAATGCCTTTTTATCATTGATTTCTCATTTTTATTCATTTTCCTTCATTTTTCTCTAATTTCCGTTGCATGCAAATTTGTGTCTGTTCACCTTCCTTTTCTCTTGTAATCATTTATTTTCATAATTGAATGTCATTTATTGCCTTTTTTTTTTTTCCAATTCCTTTGCCAATTTCCATAGCCATTATTAAACCACAATTGATGCCCACTATAATGTTTTCCCACCATTCAAATTGGAATACATGTCCCATGACCTTGGTCTTATTTTATTTACATAGAAAATCAACCAGGGGTTGTTACAATAGTCAACATTACATACACTGAGGGGAGTGTGGTAATCAAAAGAGAGACACATCCATGCCATCCATTTGCAGCATGTACCAAAAGCCTTATCTTGATAACATTCCATGATGCCTTGTGATGTTAATGATGATGTATAATGATAACTTAAAGAAAAATAATTGAAAAGAGATAGGTTATAGGGTTTTAAGAGATCCAAATGTGGATTCCGATGTTTTATGGTTTTAACAAAGATAGAGCATGATGATACTTTTAGAAAAAAATTGAAATTATATAGGTTGTAAGACTCTCTTTTTTATTATGTATTATGTATTATTATTATTATTTTTTTTTTAATTTTAAATGCAAAATAGAAGATTTATTTTAAATCTTGATTTATAAATATGGAAAAGTTGAAAGTATAGGATTATAGGTGTTGGGATGGGGTCCCCTGGGTCAGTTTTGGGGTTAATATAACCTAAGTTTTGATACATTTTTGTAACTAATGTAAAGTCCACGATTTGTGGATGCTGAGCATGTAGATTATTAGGACTCAAAGGGGTTTAGCCCCTTATTTTATGTAAAGTTCGAGTTGGTTTTGGTGTGTCTTAGAGAGTCTAAGACATGATGTGGGATGTAATGGATGATGGTTGAGAAGTGAACTCAAAGAGAAAGTGGGTCAGATAAGAGAAGAAAGGCTCTACAGCTGAGTGCGCAGAGGCCCAGACAGAGTCCACAGCTGAGTGTGTGGACCCTTGTAGTTGAGTGCGTAGGGTAGTTTTGGGTCTGTAATCCTGAATTGAAGATCAATAAAGACAGTTTCTGAAGAATTCTTACGTATTTATGTTTACTTATGTTTATGATATATATTGTCAATGAATGATGTGTTTATGGAATATTGATTGAATGTTGCGTGATTCTGTTGAATAACTATTAGTGATGTACGCAAAGCATGTTTATGTATTTTCACGAAGGTTCTGATGAATTCCATGAAGTTTACTAATAACTTAAGTAAATTTGTGTGAACCCTAATTTAGGACTGCTTTCTGATGCACATAAGTAGATAAATTGACTGTTAAAGGTCCACAAAGACTGATGTAGACCTTCGTGAAGGTCTGAAGGCCATCTTGATAGAGTTGCAGCAGTGTGCCCTAAGAGGGTATCGATCTACACGAAGGCAAATCTAAGGCGCTAAAAGACATCACACTAGTCTCTAGATGCAGAAACTTGGTTCTTGCATCCCCCCATACTGCTTCGGGTGAGACTGCAACCTGTGCTATGTAGTTTTTGCCAAAGGGCTAGTAGTGTAGGGATTTGTTGGTTGGCACAACTAACTCTAAACCTGGGTCAGGACCCCCTAAGCCAACAAATGGTTTCGTTGCCGGGACCGGGATCTGCTTGAAAGAGATGTGTGATGTCGCATCATTGGAATCCGACCAAAAAGGAAATTGAAAAGTGGTTTATTGAAGATTCACAAGTTCGCGGTGCAAGAAAATAGGAATCCATGCCTATCAAAAGAAGAGTGGTTGAATGGGTATCTGTAAACAGAGATACACAAGACCTTCTTCTACACCTTCCCCATTGAACTGTATGAATGGCTGGCTAAACTAACAGATAACAAAGGAGGTGGAAGCTTGATAGCCCTATAGTGTGGACTCCAGAACTAGTGCGATGGCTAGAAACCCCTGAAAACAAGATCGCATGGGATGTTGATCATTGGCTTGATTAGATTCTGTTGTGACCACCAACAACCCCCCTCCTTCTTTAGTATTAGCAATAACACTAAAGAAGTGGGGACCCTTAGTAAAAAATCCAAAAAATTTTATAAAATTTTTTGTATTATACTCCTAAAAAAAATACATCGCACGGAGAAGAGTGAAACATTTCTTTATGAGAACCATGAAAAACTGTGAAGAAGCGATGCGAATTCATCGCATCGCATACATTAAGAAGCGCCCATAAATGAAAGAAATCTCCGATGGCTGATATGCGACATCGCATAAACAACACACGATAACTTAACAAATTGCAACGATATGCGATATGCGATCTTGCGATAAATTCCATCTGCGATCTTGTGATAAATGCGATCCTGCGATCTGCGCGATTCTGTGCTAAACTGATCAGGAAACTCTGCGATGACACATCTTGATAATGCGATCCGCGATGATGCGATGCGAGTCGCAGAAATCACCCATCTCAAATTTTCCTCGGCTCAGCATTCAAGAAAAGCTGTCCCTAAACCAAAAATTGGGCGCGCGCCTTAAAGAAAATTAATGAATGTACGCCAAGGTATTCATGAAGGACAGTTTTGTGTTTTTCAAAGAGTCAGTTCACTATGAGGTGTCATGATTTTATACATTCGTAGAGCTTAGAGATTTCGTGTCAAAATTTATTATCATTACTCTTTTCCTTTGCGTGAACTGCAGGAATAAAAAACAGGAAACAACATGAAGCAATGTGCAGGAAACATCTAAGGAAAAAGGGAAAGCGTCAATGCTCGGAGAACAGAGAAGAGATGCCCTCATAAACGGATACCGCATGCAACTGAAACGCAGATTTCAGAGTGTTACTGAACAGATGCTGATATCAATAGGCGATTCGACACTCAAGGTCAAAAGCTCACAAAAGCAGCATGTTTACAAAATTCTGAAGCTTATGCCCGGTAAAGGAAAAAGTGCTAAAGGCGGAAAACGCACCAGAAAGGCCCGATCAAAGAACGGAGGCAGTTTTTGATGCGCGATTAGCGCCTAGCGCTAATCGCGCATCGCTAAGAAAATTGTTCAGAAAGCAAAGTCCCTAACTTGCTTAGTCATCCATGAGTCCGGAAACCGAGATAGCAAAAGCAGAGGCAATTTAAGAGGAATTTGGGTTGTTACCAAGTATACACGCAGTAAATTCGCCCAGCCAGAAGATGATTCCCAAAAATATCTTCTAGTTTACTAAAAAGTGGTGCCAGCGCTTGCCATTTCTATTTTCGTAGCTCAAGCAAAAGCAGAAGACAACCAGCCGACTCTTCCCAGGCAAATGTTGCATGCTCGCAACACTAAGGAGCAAATGCAGAAATAGTTAGAAATTAGATTCAATTTTTAGAAATAAGTTTGCTTAGATAAAGGGCGGTCATTTAAACCGTATCCGAAATTTATGTAATTAAGTTATTTAGTTAGCAGTATTTAAACCCTTCTCATGCATTTAGAGAAGGGTCCAGAAATTTGTCAAAAACTTGTCCTCAGAACATGCACTTCTGCACCCTCAGAGGAGGTTTTGATGAATGAATGGATCAAGGTTTATTAATGTTTGCATTTGATATCTGCTATTGATGTTGCACTTCTGTACTCTTAGTAGATATTAGAACAAGTAGAGATAAATCATTGTTGCTTGAAGCTTATGAGTAGGACCAGTCATAAATGGTACTTTTATCTCTTGGCCATTTCTACTTATATTCTTAAAGTGATATACAGTTTTTAGTTGTTATATGTTATTGCATGAATGTTTGAGTTACCATTTGGCACTTTTGTACGGTGGAGTCATTTATTTATGTTTGATATATGAATAACTTATTATGCGATATGTTGTTCACAACTGTTTTGCCTAACTTTTTATGCAAAGTGGTTCATCTTAATTGATTTCCATTCTTATGATAGCTGAATGATCTTTATTACCAGTTATTATTTGAAATCTCTTTAGATCGCATAATAGAAGAAATACATCCGGGTTAGCATAGATTAGATGTGTTGTTTTCATTAGATTACAATAGCATAGAATTAGATTAAAGTAGCTTAGATTAGAACTCTTAGATCAGCATCATCCAACTCTGCACACACACACACCCTTAGATTGGGAAACTGGTCCCATTATCCCCAGTCAGACCCGCTACACCAAACAGATAAGGAGCTGCCAACCAAGGTCTGGACTGGGTGGGTATCCCCCTTGTTGTCAACCTGATTTTCGGGGCTTCAACATATTTGGCGCTAGAAGGAGGGCCTGAACTATGAATGGCACTTAAATCAAAATCTAAATACCATTCTGAGAGTAAATCGCCCTCATCATCTCCCCCGACTTCTCCAGTATATTTAAATCCAGAGTCAGAAGTCGCTCGAGTATCAATCGCTGCTACACGCCCTGATATTTCAGACCAATCTACCATTAAACCTCCTGGAGTTGAATCTCTGATTCACAAACTTCAGGGATTTTCCATTTCTCCTCAGAGGTCTGATAAATCTCAAAGCAGTGTGACTTCGTAGTACAATCCTGCTCATCCCCTAACCAGGTTAAAGAGTGAAAAATTTGGCATCCAGCCAACTAAGTTGCCTCTTCCCACCAGGAAAAGAGCGAGGAAATCACCACAAGAGTCTGATAGTGAGACTCTTTCGTCTACATCGCCCATTTCAACTACCTCACCGTGAAGTCAACCACCCACACCTCCATTCCAAACCATCATCCATCCGTCTACCGGGACTCCCACAACCCCTCTTCAATCATCTACGATCATAGTATCCTCATCTTCCTAGCCACAGAGATCATCTTCTGCACTTTTCTCTACTAGCAGCTCAACGATGGCCCAGTCTCCATGGAACAACCCTGGGGCAGTTTTAATGCCTGCGCCCTTGAGTCAAATACCGGCCCATCCTGAGAAATGGCTGCCCAAATTCAATCCAGAAGCAGGCATGCTAGCAGAAGAACACATAAACAATTTCATGCTTTCTATCAATCTCAACGGAGTTACTAACGAAGATGTTGTTGTTCGGCTTTTTCCCTATACACTGCAAGGGACAGCCGGGTCATGGTATTTTTCATTACCCTCCGGGTCTATCACAAGTTGGGATATCTTCCACAATCAATTCCTTATCAAGTTTGGTGATGACAGATCAACGACAACGTTAATCAATGACCTATCCAATCTTAAGGCCCAAGCTAAAGAACCTATCAAAGATTTTGATTTACGGTTCAATAAAATTCTCAAAAAAATTCCCACTGCTTCCCAACCCAGCGAAGAAGTACGATGTGAATGGTATATTACTGCTTTACCATCAAACATAGCAATCTTCGTGGATAGAGCAAATAAAACAACCTTAGTTGAAAACATGACAGAGGCGATAGCAGTAGAGAAACACGTAATAGCCCTGGAAAAGAGATCTGCGATAGAGGAACGAAAGTCTAAAAAAGTCACCTTCAAGGAAGACTCCAAGAAGAAGCAAACAAAAGACCCTTTCGATTTGGAAGGATTGCAGAAAGTATTAAATACCATGTCTAATGAGATGGTTGACATAAAAAAACTAGCAGAAACTTCTTTAAAAAATCCCTACAGAGCTTTTAAAAGAGGTCCTTCAACGGATGCAAAACCACCCAATGCCATCTCCAATGCTGAAACTGAGGAAGAGGAAGAAGAAGAAAGTGCCACTGAAGGGAAGACCGATGACGAAGAAGTTGTGGAATTACAAGGAATGTGGGATTTCATCCTCCCACAAGAAGAAGATCAAGAAGTATTTCCAGTTAGCACACGAAGCAAAAATCAGCTTGATCCTCCCCAAACTACCCCTAAGCAGAAGGGCGCACAGCCCTACAACAAAAGATAAAGTCACAAAAAAGAAAACAACCACTAAAGTGACTCAATCTAGCCCAGTCCAAGCAGATCAAACAACTCCATCAAAAACACTGATAGTGTCAGATGAAATGGAGTACAATATTATTGATGACATGAAAAAGACTAGGGCTAATATTACCCTTTATGAATTGAGCAAATTGAAGCATCAACAGAAGATAATGATGAAAGAATTACATGCTGTTCCTATTGTACCTTTGCCTACCGCTGTACTCTCTCAAGCTTCCCATAACATGGGAAGACCTCCAACTAATGCGATCAATAAGATTGATCCAAATGATATCGCCTTGATTGGAGGAAGATCAAGATCTCACACTCCCCCGTTTCTTCTCACTTACGAGATTTTCAACAAAATGTGCACAATTGTTTGGTAGATTCCGGTGCTTCATCGAATATTTTACCCAGATCAATATGTGCTAAGTTAAATGTTCAACCACAAAAATCCGCAGTACGCATAGTTCAACTTGATCGATCTCAAGTCGAAGTGATTGGTGAAATTAATCAAGTAACCATAAGATTGTCATCTAACCCGAAGGTATGTCAAGTTATTGACATTCTAGTGGCTGATATCCCAGAATTTTATGGCTTAATTCTTAGCAGGGATTGGTCCGAGAAACTCCATGGATACTTTGCAACCGACTGGTCGCACATGTGGTTACCCTACAATGGTAAACCGAATCAAATAAAGGTTGAACGAGAGTTACACCAGAAGTACATAGTAATGGAATTAGAGGGAGAAAATGAAGCAGTATCGTATAACAACAGTATCATAGGCAATTACTCGGTAGATTCTTTTCTCAGTAATTTCAATGCTCACACATCACCTTACTTAGAAAATTCAGTTTTGTCCCAAGTCGAAATTTTTTCCCAAACTGATAGTTCAAAGTGTGTTAATTTTGTAGATAAACCTGTAAATACATCTTTGTTTTGGAAATTATATTTTGATGGCTCTAAATCTAACGAAGGAGCAGGAGCAGGATGCATTCTGATTAGTCCAGAAGGAAACAAGACCATGCTTACATGCAGACTTGAATTCAATTGCACAAACAATACAGCAGAATATGAGGCCTTGGTGCAAGGCCTATACAAAGCAATCAGGTTAAACGTCAAGTATCTTCAAGTCTTCGGAGACTCTGAGATTATCGTCAAACAGGTACGTAACACTATACATTGCCTATCAGGTCATTTAAAACACTATCAATCTTTAGTACAAGATCTGACTGAGCATTTCATAGCATTTAATATTTCTTCAATCCCGAGACTCCAAAACGCAAGCGCAGACCTTTTGGCTAACGTAGCCTCTAGGCTTATTCCCTCCGAAGACTTTAGTCCAGATAGATTCTCAATAGAATTAATCTTTAGACCGTCCATCCCTGACAACATTACAAATTGGAGAGTATTCAATGATGATCCTGATATTGTAAATTTCCTCACTTCTGAAGGATCCTACTCCAATCAGATAATTGACGAAGACCATCACGATCGACAAATACAACAAAATAGCACTGATAATGCTATACCTAAATCAGTGGTTAAGTTAGAAGACTTATACGATTTGAAAAACTGGTTTAAAAGGTCTACCAATTCAAAGCTCTACAGTTCAACTCTGAACTACGAATTAGTAAACCTAGGAACCGATGATAAACCACAAAACGTTAATCTAGGCATCGGCCTAGTCCCCGAAGAAAAACTAGCATATTTTCATCTTTTGGACAATATAAAAACGTTTTTGCCTGGAATTACGATGAGTTGAAGATGTACGACGATTCTATCATTCAGCATACTATTCCTATGATTGACAACGAAAAACCTGTCCAACAGAAACTGAGAAAGATCCACCCCAATTTAGAAAATCAGATAAAAACTGAGCTAAATAAGTTATTAAAAGCCAGAATAATTTTCCCCGTCAGACATTCCAAATGGGTCTCCAATATGGTACCCGTTAGAAAGAAAAACGGAGATATTAGAATCTGTATCGATTTTCGGAATCTTAACAAAGCCTGTCAAAAAGACAATTTTCCTCTTCCACCTATGGAACAGATATTACAGGCAGTAGTAGGCTCAGAACTGATGTCTTTCTTGGACGGATTTTCAGGATATAATCAAGTGCTGGTGCATCCCAATGATCAGTTGAAAACCACATTCAGAACTAAATGGGGCACATATGCATATCAGAAGATGCCATTTGGTTTGATTAATGCCGACGCTACATTTCAAAGAGCCATGGACATCGCATTTAAGGGTTTAGTCAATAAATCTGTAGTGATTTATTTGGATGATATAACAGTGTACTCCAAGAAGTGAAGCGACCATCTCAAAGATTTAAAACAAATTTTTCAACGATGTTTAAGGTATGGGATTTCACTTAACCCAAAGAAATCTTTTTTCGCATTAAGTGAAGGAAAACTTCTAGGATTCATAGTGTCAAAATCCAGTATTCACATTGATCCTGACAGAATCAAAGAAATCTCTGAAATATCTCTACCTCATAATAAAAAAGCCATGCAATCTTTCCTTGGTCAAATCAATTTTGTAAAGATTTGTCCCAGATTTTTCACGAATTGTGTCTCCTTTGCAAACCATGATTAAAAAGAATTCAAATTTCAAATGGGGTCAAGATGAACATGAAGCATTCAACCTGATCAAACAAGCTATTATTAATGCTCCATCTTTAGCAACCCCGAATTTTTCAGAATCTTTTGTTTTATACACATTTGCCTCAGAGAAATCATATGCTGCAATTCTAACTCAAGCAAATCAAGAAAAAACAGAAGCTCCAATTGCGTTTTTTAGCTCAAATTTACAAGGTGCTGAACTCAATTATTTAGACATAGAAAAACAGGCCTATGCTGTTTTCAAAGCGATCAAATATTTCAGACCTTTCTTACTCAAAACCCACACTAAGATCATAGTACCATTTCTAGCGGTAAGAAATCTTCTAATACAAAAGGATATGGGCGAGAAAAGAGAAAATTGGATCACTGCTTTACAGGAATATGACCTTGAGATTAAACAGCAAACATTGTAAGAGGTCAAGGCTTCTGCAAAATGTTGGCTGGAGCATCGCAAATCTCTGAAATTTCATCCGAAGAGATACAAATGTATGAGGTAAGCCTAAACGATGCAGAATCATTGTATGCTGATATCATTTATTATCTTAAGAATGGGTATGCTCCATCACACCTAGATCACACTAAGAAAAGAGCTCTGAGATTGAAAGCTAAACAATATCAGCTCATAAATGATATTCTTTTTAGAAAGAATTATGATTCTGTTCTTCTTAGATGTCTTGAAAAAACTAAAGCCAAAAAAGTTTTGTAGGAACTCCACGATGGACCAGCAGGCGGACACTATGTTGGAGATGCTACTGCACATAAAATTTTACGTGCAGGATATTACTGGCCTACGCTGTTCAAAGATTCACACAGTTACGTGAGGAAATGTCAAGTTTGCCAAACTACTGCTGGAAGACAAAAGAAGCCGTCCCTGCCACTACAACCGGTAAACATCGAGCAACCATTCAGCCAGTGGGGCTTGGACATAATAGGTGAGATCTTCCTCACTCTTCTAAGCAACATAGATACATCCTCACGGCAATGGATTATTTTACTAAATGGGTAGAGGCAGTTCCTCTCAGGATAGCTAATTCTGAAAATATTATCGAATTCATAGATCAATTTATAATCACTAGGTTTGGATTGCCAACGGCTTTAATGTTTGATAATGCATCATACTTTTCTGGAAAAGAGGGTTCAAACTAAAATATTTGGCCAATTACTATCCGCAAGGTAATGGGTTAGCTGAGTCAACAAATAAAAACCTAATCAGGATTATTAAAAGAACAGTTGACCAGAACCAAAAGAATTGGCATAAAGCTTTGGTAAATGCTTTATGGGCAAATAGAATAACAAAAAAAGCTTCGATCGACACTTCCCCCTTTAATTTAGTTTATGGGAAAGAAGTGGTTCTTCCAACTCACTTAGTCATTCCCTCTTTGTCTTTAATACAATACATTGATGAAGTACCTACTTCCTCCATACAACTAAGACAAATGGAAATAATCAAATTAGAAGAGCAATGAGAACAAGCTAAGAAAACCCATGCTCATCATCAAACGCTAATAAAATCCTCTTTTGATTCAAACATAATGACCAGAAAAAATTTTCAGATGGGAGATTTAGTTTTAAAATGGGATAAGGCTCATGAAGAAAAGGGCAAACATACAAAATTTCAAAAGATGTGGCTTGGTCCTTTTCAGATTGTTGAAGTCATAGGTCCATCAACGTTTGTCTTACAGGATCTAGCAAGTAGAAGGGATTCTTTGCCTGTTAATGGTCAAATCCTTAAAATATATTTTCCATAGAAGATTATTCTTCTATTTTGTAGAATAGTTTTGTTTTTTCTTTTTCTTTTTCATAATAAAACCAGTTGTTAATGGTTACCATCGGTATTCGCGAAAAGACACCAATTCTCTTTCAGATTTTGAGCTTTTCGCTTGTATAAATAGAAAATTTTTGAAAATCTGATCTTTATTATTGACAGATACAGTTAAAAACTTTAGCCTAGATATGATACTAGTTTCAACTTCAAAAATTTGATGAAAGCAACCTTTAGTGAAGGAATTGTTTTATATCAGCACAATGAAAGGTATCAATAACAAAATAAAGATTCTCTGTAAAACTGCTGTTTTCAAACTCTATTATTGTCGTCCAGAGCTTTCTTAAGGAAAACAATGATTTCCTCCCTGTTAAAGAAAATCGCAGCATTCAGAGGGACAATCCAAGAAACACTATATCTCAAAGAATAAGAGGTCTCATCACGAGCTGGCTTATCATGATCACAGATATTATAACTTTGCTGACTTTGCCAAACACTGTCCATCAAAACAGGGTAATGACTCAAGATTGTTGAAATCAAAATACAAGGGGTCTCATCACGAGCCAGCTTGTTCAGCAAAAGTGTAAATCAAGTGAATGACTGTGTCATAATTTGGCTACCAAACCAAGACATTGTTCTTTAAGAATAAAAAAGGAAAAAGTGTCAATATGGATTTTTCTTTGAAGGTTGTAGATAACCTTAAACAGGATAAAGGATCATTGCTGGGTAACAGGTAACCCTGTCGAGGCTATGGACGCCTGCTGGCAGCAGAGGCTCTACCTACGACAAATGAGCATATTTTAAGGCTAGCACTCAGAGAAGACTTTATTTTATCTTTACAAGACCAAGTAATGGCTGATGTAGATACAAGGACAAGCCTGAGGAAGCAAACAATTAGAATAGAAAGAGGTTGAAACAAAATATCATTGATAGAATAAGGCATAATGTACTCTATCTGTCCATAACAAAGTTTAGATTTATGAAAAAAAATTTGTTTTGGAAGTTTAAAAAAAATTCAATAGAAAAGCAGAGATAACTAGTTCTTCCAAGTGAATCGCCATTGTTGTGACCACCAACAACCCCCCTCCTTCTTTAGTATTAGCAATAACACTAAAGAAGTGGGGACCCTTAGTAAAAAATCCAAAAAAAATTATAAATTTTTTTGTATTATACTCCTAAAAAAAATACATCGCACGGAGAAGAGTGAAACATTTCTTTATGAGCACAATAAAAAACTGCGAAGAAGCGACGTGAAATTCATCGCATCGCATACATTAAGAAGTGCCCATAAATGAAAGAAATCTCCGATGGCCGATATGCGACATCGCATATCGCAACATCGCATAAACAGCACACAATAACTTAACAAATTGCAACGATATGCGATCTGCGATCTTGCGATAAATGCGATCTGCGATCTTGCGATCCTCCGATCTGCGCGATTCTACGCTAAACTGATCAGGAAACTCTGCGATGACACATCTTGATAATGCGATCCATGATGATGTGATGCGAGTCACAAAAATCACCCATCTCAAATTTTCCTCGGCTCAGCATTCAAGAAAAGTTGTCCCTAAACCAAAAATTGGGCGTGCGCCTTAAAGAAAATTAATGAATGTACGCCAAGGTATTCATGAAGGACAGTTTTGTGTTTTTCAAAGAGTTAGTTCACTATGAGGTGTCATGATTTTATACATTCGTAGAGCTTAGAACTTTCGTTTCAAAATTTATTATCATTACTCTTTTTCTTTCCGTGAACTGCAGGAATAAAAAACAGGAAACAACATGAAGCAATGTGCAGGAAACATCTAAGGAAAAAGGGAAAGCATCAATGCTCGGAGAACAGAGAAGAGATGCCCTCATAAACGGATACCGCATGCAACTGAAACGCAGATTTCAGAGTGTTACTGAACAGATGCTGATATCAATAGGAAATTCGACACTCAAGGTAAAAAGCTCACAAAAGCAGCATGCTTACAAAATTCTGAAGCTTATGCCCGATAAAGGAAAAAACGCTAAAGGCGGAAAACGCACCAGAAAGGCCCGGATCAAAGAATGGAGGCAGTTTTTGATGCGCGATTAGTGCCTAGCGCTAATCGCGCATCGCTAAGAAAATTGTTCAGAAAGCAAAGTCCCTAACTTGCTTAGCCATCCATGAGTCCGGAAACTGAGATAGCAAAAGCAGAGGCAATTTAAGAGGAATTTGGGTTGTTACCAAGTATACACGTAGTAAATTCGCCCAGCCAGAAGATGATTCCCAAAAATATCTTCTAGTTTACTAAAAAGTGGTGCCAGCGCTTGCCATTTCTATTTTCGTAGCTCAAGAAAAGCAGAAGACAACCAGCCGACTCTTCCCAGGCAAATGTTGCATACTCGCAACACTAAGGAGCAAATGCAGAAATAGTTAGAAATTAGGTTCAATTTTTAGAAATAAGTTTGCTTAGATAAAGGGCAGTCATTTAAACTGTACCCGAATTTATGTAATTAAGTTATTTAGTTAGCAGTATTTAAACCCTTCTCATGCATTTAGAGAAGGGTCCAGAAATTTGTCAAAAACTTGTCCTCAGAACATGCACTTCTGCACCCTCAGAGGAGGTTTTGATGAATGAATGGATCAAGGTTTATTAATGTTTGCATTTGATATCTGCTACTGATGTTGCACTTCTGTACTCTTGGTAGATATTATAACAAGTAGAGATCATTGTTGCTTGAATCTTATGAGTAGGACCAGCCATAAATGGTACTTTTATCTCTTGGCCATTTCTGCTTATATTCTTAAAGTGATATACAGTTTTTAGTTGTTTATATGTTATTGCATGAATGTTTGAGTTACCATTTGGCACCTTTGTACGGTGGAGTCATTTATTTATGTTTGATATATGAATAGCTGATTATGCGATATGTTGTTCACAACTGTTTTGCCTAACTTTTTATGCAAAGTGGTTCATCTTAATTGATTTCCATTCTTATGATAGCTGAATGATCTTTATTACCAGTTATTATTTGAAATCTCTTTAGATCGCATAATAGAAGAAATACATCCCGGGTTAGCATAGATTAGATGTGTTGTTTTCATTAGATTACAATAGCATAGAATTAGATTAAAGTAGCTTAGATTAGAACTCTTAGATCAACATCATCCAACTCTGCACACACACACACCCTTAGATTGGGAAACTGGTCCCATTATCCCTAGTCGGACCCGCTATACCAAACGGATAAGGAGCTGCCAACCAAGGTTCGGACCGGGTAGGTATCCCCCTTGTTGTCGACCCAATTTTCGGGGCTTCAACAGATTCTCAGAGGATTTGTTACAGAATTTGCAGTTGATACCTCAGTCAACTACAGTGAAGTGATGTAGCAATTTTTAAGGGATCGCAAGGTAAGTATTTAAGATCATTCAATACTTGGATTAAAATGTTGTTGTGTGAGAAATGGGTGATGCCATTACCTTGATGTTTGGAGCTACGCGAAGTGGATGATTCTTTAAAATCGCGAGGGATTAGGATCGGAGTGTAGTCCATTGATTGGAACTCCTTTAAGTGATGACGAAGGGACGGAACGGACTTCGTCGTGAAGTGTTGTTCAACTAATCAATCAAGGGATTCCTTGAGTAAATCATCCATCCACTCTGCCTCCACCTCCACCTCGACTGCATATGCCTTTGCCCACACCTCCACCTCCACCACCACCATTCAACATGGTGAACACGATGAAGTTTCTGATTTTCAAAGGCATAGGGAGTGAAGATACAGAGCATTTTTGGTTTGTTGTGAACGTTGTATGGACAACGCAATAGATTACTGATGAAAATATAAAGAAGGCATAGTTGGTACCGCTCTACATGATTGCACACAAACTTGGTATATTAAGTATTGTTCTGATAATCCTCTTGCATCGCTAGCAGATACTAAGGAAACTTTAAACAAGGAGTTTAGTAAACCTAAGTCTGACTCACAGTCAGTAATTGGATTTAAGGAGATCATGATGAGGGTCGATGAGACACCATGGGAATTAGATCAAAGGTTGAAGTGTCAAATTTGAGAAGCTAACATGCAGCTCTCAGATAGTCAACATCGCAAATGGTTTATAGCTTCGCTTCTACCGCACCTAAGAATTTCCCTGTCATAACAAAAGATAGGAACGCAAGAAGAAGCTTTGGAAATCGCGATGAGGTTGCATGAAATGCCTATTCAGGATGCGACCTTGGGGGTATAGTAGATCCACTCTCAATTACAGAGCTTACACTTAGAACTGCAGAGCTTGAAGAAGTACAAGGAGACTAAACCAGAGGTGCACGTGGAAGTATGGTGTTTGAAGTGCAAGAACCAGAGGAATGATAAAGACCACTTTCTAGTGTATGCGAATTATATTATAGGAGGAGGGTCGATTCCCCTGAAACCAGAAGCCCCAATAGGACCGAGCATGGGGGCTGTGCTATGGTGTTCTATTTGTCAGGTTGTTGGACAACATGCGACGGATAATTTCCATTTACTTCAAAAATTCATCTAGACACCTCAGCATTTGTTTTGTAACTTCTGCAAATTGGTGGGCCATGATGGAAAGAACACCTACATACTGGATGCAAGCAGAAACACGGCCTCCAGATTATGGTTCCAGAGGGTTTCACAGAGGTTATCAAGGAAGAGGATGAGGCCGCGGAGGAGGAGGACCTGGTAGAGGCCGTGGTCATCTCATCTACTACAACTGTGGAATGCCAGGGCACTATGTGCAAGACTGCCAAAATCAGACACGCCCGTCATGTCAATATTGCATCCAGTTTGACCATACTATAGAAGAGTGCCCGGTGCTGATAGCTAAAATGAAAGAGAATAAAGCGTAGTGTCAACAACCTAAAAAAAACTTACAGATGATAAGATTTGAGCCTCGTGAGGAGGATCAAAGCATGAATATAGTGTTGAGAGGTGGAATAACAACTAGAAAGGATAAAGGAAAACAACTTGAAGAGGATGGATGGGTTTGCATAGCCTCAGAAAAGGAAGTTGGTTTTGACCTGGAGCATGCTAAGGAAACTTTTATGGAAGCCAAGAAAAACTTCGCTGAGGCCTCCACCTCAGGAAGCCAAAACAAGGTGCAAGAAACTAGTGTGCCTGCAGAGGTTGATCCCTCTGTGCTTACTACGTTTTTGGAGACCTACATAAAACTGTTGCGTGATAGAAAAGTTGTGGAAGGTCTGCAGGAGTTAATAAAAAAATGTGCCAGCAAGGACAAGGTTCCTGATGGACACCGAGTGGTCAAAAAAATTTGCAAACATAAGGCACGAATATGGCGTGAGATGACGCTGACCATGCAGATAGGTGATTATGAGATGGACCAGTTCATCTTGGACTTGGGGTCTGATGCGAACATTTTGCCAAAACAAACATGGGAAAGAATGGGGAGACCTACACTGCAGTGGTGTCTGATTCAGCTCAGAATGGAGAACCAACAAAAAATCATCCCTATGGGACAATTATATGGAGTAATCGTTGATATAGAAGGTGTGAGCGCGATAACCGACTTTGAGGTTATAGAGATTGTTGATGATAGTAATCCATACCCTGCGCTACTGGGAATTGACTGGGCGATTGATATGAATGGGATCATCAATCTGAAGAAGAGGACAATGTCATTTGAAAGGAAATCACTTTGGGTTGTAGTACCGTTGGACCCTGCAGAAGGGGTGTGCTATACTGAACCCATCCACGATTATGAAGAAAGTGAGGATGAACTGGATCAAATCTACAAAATAATAGCGTGAGATCAGGACTGGATCAATCTGATAGCAGATGGATGGATTTCATGGGACCAGGAGAGTTCCTGCACCTTTGATTCAGATGAAGAGTTGGAGCATTGGCAGAATCGCTTGCATGAAGTATCTACACTGCAATGCAATATGATGATGAAGTCGTTGTGTTGTGTCTCATTGAAGGTAAGGAAACTACCCTATTATGATGGTTTAACTGATGTAGATAAGTTTTTGGATGAATTTGAGTGCGAAGTTCCTGAGGATCACCGCTTCCAAGCATTAGACTTGGCCCTGCGCACTATGCCTGCATGATGGTGGGGTACGCATAAAGATAGTTTTGATGGATGGCGAGATTACAAAAGAATGATGAGGTTATGGTTTGGGCATCCTAACACTAGATTGACTGAGAAATATAACAGAAAGGATGATCCACACGATCACCTAGAAAAATGGACTAAAGCATGGGGGACAGAACCGCAGCCATATTGGATACACATATTTTGCCATACTTTGGACACAATTCCCATGAACTAGTATCTAGAAATGGAGCTCTGCCATGGCATCGCAGAGTGGGATATATTGAGGGAAGGGTTCTTATTGACCTTCAACTTTGAAGATAGCTTTGCCAGCATCGATGAAGCTCTACAGGAGATTAAGGCAGTTATCTTCAGAACACAGCAAGAACCCATGGAATGGGTCCAACCAGACTCGAGCACCTAGCTGCCCCATGCCCTGGAATGCTATAATGTAATTTTTGAAGAGGAGCACGAAGATATGAGTTAACATTCTAGAGGCAGAAGGGCATCGTGAATTCGACAGTCCACAAATAGACAACCCAGAGATCACCGCGTCATTGAAGATAAATAAAGTAAATATTGGCACTAAAGTGGAACCAAAGTTTGCAAATATTGGAGATTTTTGGGATGACGCTACTGTGGATAAAGTTGTTGAGTTACTCCGTGAATATCAGGATCTCTTCCCTACCAAGTTTTCAGATTTGAAGGGCATAATTGGCGATTTGGGTGTTATGAAAATCACTTTAAAGCTAGACGCGAAGCCTATTAAACAAAGGTCATATCACCTCAATCCTAAATATAAGGAAAAGTTTTTCCTAGAGCTGGATAAGATGCTACAGGCGGGCATCATAGAACCTGTTGAGGAATCTGATTGGATGAGCCCGATGGTAGTTCAGGAGAAGAAACAAAAGGCTGAGATAAGGATTTGCGTATATCTGAGGAAGATTAATGATGTGTGTGTCCACGACCCATTCCCAACGCCATTTATCGATGAAGTGTTAGACAATGTGGGAGGGCAGGAGGCCTACTCATTTACTGATGGGTTCTTTGGGTATCATCAGATCAAGATTGCACCAGAGGATAGGAGAAAAATGACCTTTTCAATGGAATGGGGTTGTTTTCAATACACTGTGATTCCATTTGGACTTAAGAATTCACCTGTGATATTTTCTCACGTAGTCATAGCAGCATTTAAGGAGTTCATTCATAAGTTCTTGGAAGTATACTTTGACGATTGGACAATGTTCAGATTAGTGAAGCACCATGTAGCAAGTCTGCGCCTGATGTTGGATACGTGTCACAGATACCAGATCACACTAAACTTGAAGAAATGTATATTTTGTGTTCCCCTTGGAATCTTGTTGAGTCATGTGGTGTGCAAGAAAGGATTGATGGTGGACCTTGCAAAGATTGAAGTGATTGTGAATTTGGAGGCCGCGAGAAACATCAAGCAGTTGCGTGCGATGCTAGGACATACGAGATATTATAGAAAAATTATCGAAGCATATGCTCAGATTACTATGCCTATGGAGAAACTACTGAAGAAGGACGCAACATTCTGTTGGGATGAAGAATGTCAGCACAACTTATATGTATTGAAAGAAAATATGGTCATCGCGTCGATCTTGGTATTCCTTGATTGGAGAAAGGAGTTTCATGTACATGTGGATGCCTCTTGCATTGCGTTGGGTGTAGTGTTAACACAGGCGAGTAAAGGAGAAATGGACCCTACTATAGATTTCGTGAGTAGGAAATTATCAAAGGCTAAGAAGAATTATTCAACGACTGAGCATGAAGGATTGGCCATGGTTTACAAGCTGCAGAAATTTAGGCATTATCTATTAGGAGGGAATTTCAAGATGTACACAAATCATTCTACTTTGAAAAACCTGGTCAATAAGCCTGTATTGGGGGGGGGGCGATTTGGAGATGGTTGCTATTATTCCAAGAGTATGACTTTGAAGTAATTATGAAGCTAGGTAGGTTAAATGTAGGACCTGACCATCTATTGTGGATTGAAACAAGTGAAGAACCCAATAAATTGGGGGAAGGGTTGCCAGACACGCAACTCTTTGCGGTGTGCATAGTGGATAACCATTTTGACGATATTATCCACTTCTTGACTATAGGGATGGAACCAGAAGGATATACAAGTCAGCAAAAAAAGGAATTAGTAGTGCATGCAACATATTTTTCAGTTATCGCGGGACATTTGTATAAGATGGGTGCTGATGAAATATTGCGAAGATATGTGACGGATTTTGAGAGGGATAGCATTCTCGATGAAGCTCATGGGGGAGTTGCAGGAGGTCATTATGTAGGTAAGGCAATTGCGGAGAAGATTTTACATGCAGGTCTATGGTGGCCAATGTTGCACAAGGATTCCAAGGCATATTGTAAGTCATGCGATGCATGCCAAAGAATTGGTAGACCATCACGAAGGGATGAGTTGCCATTGCGTCCTCAAGTATATTTGCAGCCAATTGAGAAATGGGTGATTGATTTTGTTGGGCCAATTCATCTCCCAGGAAAGAAAACAAATGCACGCTATATCATCACTACGACCGAATATCTGACCAGATGAGTGGAAGCACAACGGTTAAGGAGTGTATAGGGGATGTGGCAGAATTTTTTTTGTTTGAGTATGTCTTAACCAGATTTGGCTGCCCGAAATTGTTGATGAGTGATAGAGGTACGAACTTTCTAAACGAAATGATCAACGTGTTGATTGAAGAATATCAGGTATACCATCAAAGGAGCACACCGTATCGCCTATAGGCCAATGGAACTGTTGAAGACTTCAATACGATTTTGGAGAACGCGCTGAAAAAGATATGCAACACACAAAAGAATGATTGGGATGTGCTCGTACCTGTAGTACTATGGGCTTATAGGATTACTTGTAAGAAGTTGACAGGGCAAACGTCATTCAGACTGGGTATACGGTGTAGAAGTTGTAATGATGATGGAATATATTGTGCCTAGTCTATGCATAGAAACATTGACAGGTATGGAAGATCACGAGGCCTTAGAGGAATGGCTCTCGCAACTGATGGAGCTCGAAGAGGATCGATTTTTGGCATGATTTCATCAACAAGTATAGAAGGAACATGAAAAATAATGGCATGATCGCCACATCAAGCTTCACACGTTCAAGGTAAACGATCTTGTCTTGTTATATGATAGTAAATTCACCAAAATTCCGAGTAAATTCTAGATGCATTGGCTAGGGCCATATATTATCAAAGAAATTACAAATGGAGGTGTAGTTCAGCTTGCGAAGCTGAATGGGGAACCTTTTTCGGGAAAAGTGAATGGAAGCAAATTGAAGTTGTATACAAGGGATCCTACACAATGACTATATGGCAGTAGGATAGTCTTAGTGCTCTAGGAAGTTGCAAGGGAGTGCAGGACTATAAACTACAATGCCCAGTTTGGAGGACCATGCAGCAAGTAGGCTACCTAAAACGTGACAAAAAGGAAACCTAGGAAGCTATGTGCGGGGAGCTACGCCATGGAGGAAGGTACCACGCAACATAGTAGGAAAGTTACCATTAGAGTCATTGTTCATGACTTGATGGCCAAAAGATGTTTAAGGGGAGCAGGATGGCGGCATTTAAGGTAAAAATCTTTGAAAATCTGCCACCAAAACATCATTTCTATTCAAAAATTAGGTGGGATGGTCGGATTTGAATTCAAAACTCCCTATAAATTATGTGTGCCGATCCAACAAAGAACACTTTGCTTTATTAAAATTGTCAGTGTGATTTGTTGTCTGTCGTCTATGAACTGATCAGTTTGGGAAGATTTAGTCTTGAGCCCCATGTTTGCTAAGTTGTCTGAGCCAAACTAGAAATTCATTCTATAGAAAATGCTTCGCCCCAATCCTACAGAAACTATGAGTACTGGCGATGTTTCCTTTGAGGGAGAAGCCCCGAAAGTATTAATTATGGAAGCTCCGGCTCCTGTACCTATGGCGCCGAGGTCGCCTAGGCCGAAGCCTACACCTACTAGAGAAACCCAACCAGCCAAATCAAAGAAGGAAAAGCAGAAGAAGTCAGTTCCAGTCCACGCTTCCCTAAGAAAGCATTCTGAAACACAGAAGTTGAAGAAAGATAAGCAGAAGGTAGTGGACCTAGAGGTGGAAGAAGGTCAGGGAACAAAAGATATTGATGCTAAAGGAATAGAACCCATAACTAGGCTACCCAAGTATATGCCTTGAGGAAAGGGAAAGGTGAAGGTCTTGAAAGACACAGATTCTGAGAAGTTCACCATTTCCACACCCTTGCTAGCAGAGCAGGTCCCTTTTGAAGGTTCGCGGCTTGCAAGGATCCCACTATCGAAAATGGAGGATTGGGACCTCGCATATCACCGCTAGGTTTCCACACTTGGTGATAGATTAGTACATGAGGCTCGTCTACTACACAGATTCAGGTGTTACTACAGTGGAAATGGAGGAATGGGTTCACGGTGTCAAGAACTTGGGGTTACTCAATCTCCTGTGGGTGCCCCATTATCACCGCACCCCCATTAACATAATCTATGCACACCAACTTCTCACATTGGTGCACAATGAATATATATGGATAGGAAGGCCTATAGGAGTTACAGACATGCTAATTCATAGAATCATGCACATGCCGTAAGAAGGCTTGAACCTAGCTAAGGAGTTTGGCGAAAAGACAAGGGAAAAATACCTCGCAGAAAGAATGAAGAGAAATTATAGCCTCGTGAAGAAATCACGAGGGTATTCTATTATGTCTATAACAGACCCAATAGTTCAATTAGCCACCCAGATCTTGGTAGGGAAGGTGATGAGGAAATGTCGCGTGGATGAAGTTCTGGCGCTTGTAGTTTCCCTAGATGCATAGTGTGCCAAAGGCGTATAGTTTAATTGGTCCAAATACCTCTGTCAAGAGTTCCCCGTGAGTTGTAGAGAGGCCCAGGATGAAACCAAGCCATTTCACTATGCTTGGTTAGTGCTGTCAATTGTGCTTATTGCATGGGAATTGTCGGAGGATAGCCAATTTCCTCCACTTGAGGAAGGATTGTTGAAGGCAGCGCAATTCGCTTCCCTATGGGCTACAAAGGACCCCACATGGATTACAGAGATGAGGATATTTTGTGTTATTATGGAAATGTCTCTCTGCATTGCCATCAATTAGGGCCCGAGGTTGTCGCCAACCTTGTATACGCAATTGTCAGCCTACACAGCATTCAAGGTTGACTTCCACAGGGTGTATATCTAGGTACGAAAGGATCCAGAGAATAAATTACATAACTTGCCATATTTGGTGACGGAAATAGATGTGCAAGAGGTGGTAGCAAGATGGCCTGCACAGTGGCATGCCCCATTAGACTTAGATGCTGGAACAAGCACGGGTGCAGGAAGTTCTGCTGCGTAGAAAGGAAAGGAGGCAGCTAAGTAGTTTGTGCATACACTTGCAAAGTAGAAAAATAAGTAAGTTGCAGAAAAGGATCGGGTGGAACAAGAACACGCTACCAAGGAGTAGGTGGAACATGAACAACACAAGTCACAGAAAGGTGACAAGTCACCTTCATCGAAGACAGAGGAGGAAGAACTTTCATGGAAAGGCGACAGAGGAGATGAGGGGCAGAGCACCCCATTCATTCAGAAGAGATGCGACAAGGAGAAGCAGGGTGGTACAAGGAAGAAGCAAAAATCAGATAAGTTGGAGGGTGATCCCATTGTGTTAACAGAGGGTGATCTCGATGAGATCAGGGATAAAATTCGGGACACCACCACAGAAGTGCTACAACAATTCAGGCAGTAATATATGCAGGGACTGGGGAGCATCCAAAAGGATCTTCATGATATCCAAGCAAGAAGGATATAGGTGGGCACCAGACAAGCAAGCACGGAGCAAGCGAGCTGAGTCGCTAGGACAAGCCAAGAAGACGAGCTAGTAAGGACTCTAGACCTCAGAACTATAGCATTGCCATATGGGTCCCTTTGCGTAGAGATTACCGACAATCGTATCATATTCAGTACGATCAAGAACATTGGACTGAATATAACGGTGCTCTCCAACGAGACCCTCCATGCGCTACATGCAGGGGTGGAAGATGAGTTAAGAACCAAGGAGCAATGCGCCTTTAACCTTATCAGTGAGTACAAAGTGAATAATGAGCAGATGTTCACTGAGAAGATGTAGGTTTTAAAGGAAAAGGAGACACTTCAGATGTGTAGTTCCAGTCTAGAGTCCGTAGTAGCTGAGGCATGCAATACAGTACCTAAGCTTCACATCTCGGAGGATGCACAACCAAAAGAAAATATCAGAAAACTAGCATTGGTGTGCGTGAAGCTAAAGAAGAGGTTGGATGGGTAGCCTTTGAGCTCCATATGAAGATTACAGAGTTGCAGTTAATGTTGAAGCCCATGACTCTGCCTGAGGTCCAGGAGCAGTGCAGAGCCACGATAAAGGAAGGAGTGGATACCCTAGATTCCATAGTCACTAACTATATGGCCTTGTTTGAGAAAGCAATGGAGTTAGTGACCAACCTACAAGAGGATCCAAATCTACAGACACTGAATACAAAAGTAAGGGAGCTGCAACGACAGTATGATGAAGTTAGGGCAACCGTTCGCTTCATAGCACCAACGCAATGCCTAGACAAATTACTGGAGGGAAAGAAACTCCTAGCTTAGGTGGAGGAAGCACAAAAGAAGGAGGCCTTGTTAAAGGCCATGTTGCAGCTATGGTTGGAGGAAGCTTATCAAGTCACGACTACCATTCAGGATAAGCTTAAAGGCTTGCAGCAAACACAACAGACGATGAGGTTGGACATCGAAGGACCTGCCACGAAAAGATTAGTTAAGGAAGTCAAGCAAGTAGCAACTCAGAGCGCTGCCAAAGTCACAGTGATCCAAGTGGAGCTGGGGGATCTTTGCAGCAAGACGCAGCGCTAGCTGCGTGACTCGAGGGCAAGTCATGATCTTTGTGTTGGGGGCCTATTGGGATGGGGTCCCTTGGGTTAGTTTTGGGGTTAAGATAACCCAAGTTTTGATACATTTTTGTAACTAATGTAAAGTCTCCACGATTTGTGGATGCAGAGCACGTAGATGATTAGGAGTCAAAGGGGTTTAGCCCCTTGTTTTATGTAAAGTTTGAGTTAGTTTTGAGATCCACCCATGGTCCACGGACCATGGTATTGTATGCAAAAGGCTATAAATAGGTGTGTCTTAGAGAGTCTAAGGCATGATGTGGGATGTAATGGATGATGGCTGAGAAGTGATAGCGAAGAGAAAGTGGGTCAGATAGGAGAAGAAAGGCTCTGCAACTGAGTGCGCAGAGGCCTAGGTAGAGTCCGCAGTTGAGTGAGTGGACCCTTGCAGCTGAGTGCGCAGGGTAGTTTTGGGTCTGTAATTCTGAATTGAAGATCAATAAAGACAATTTCCAAAGAATTCTTGCGTATTTTTATTTACTTCTGTTTATGATATATGTTGTCAATGAATGATGTGTTTATGGAATATTGATTTAATGTTGTGCAATTCTATTGAATAATTGTTAATGATGTACACAAAGCATGTTTATGTATTTTTGTGAAGACTCTCATGAATTCCCTGATGTTTACTAATAACTTAAGTAAATCTGTGTGAACCCTAATTTAGGACTGCTTTCTAAGGCGCGTAAGTTGATAAATTGACTGCTAAAGGTCCGCAAAGACTAATCATACCTTCGCAAAGGTTTGAAGGCCATCTTGATAGAGTTGCAGCAGTGTGCCCTAAGAGGGTATTGATCTGCGTGAAGGTATATCTATGGAGCTAAAAGACATCACACTAGTCTCTGGATGCAAAAACTTGGTTCTTGCATCCCCCCATACTCCTTTGGGTGAGACTGTAGCCTGTACTACACGAGTTGTTGCCGAAAGGGCTAGTAGTGTAGGGATTTTTTGTTTGTCACGACTAACTTTGAACCTGGGTCGAGACCCCCAAGGCCAACAATAGAGTTTTATTTTTGGTTTTTGTGAAATTTCCATTTTTTGGTTTTAAATGTAAAAGAAAATATTTATTTTAAACTTAAATATAGAGGGGATTAGATTTTCTCATGTCTAAAATTTTTAAGATTAAACTTATATTAATATTATTATTATTATTTTGTGAGTAACTAAGAGGTTATATTAATTCAAGAAAAAAAATAGGATGCATCATTATTATTGTAGGTTGGCTTGTTTGAAACCCAAACCACCTGCAATATTGTTAAATATTTGGGACTTTATACTGAAAAAAGTTCATGAGCCTAATGGACCTAGTTACAGACATAGTTACATATTTAGGGGGAAAAAACTCCATGGCAAAGGTTCCCATGTTGCTTCTGTTGACTCGATGACCTAGGTTGGAAGCAACCAAACCATTTATAAACCACTGAACAATGAGACTAAGAAACCACAGGGTATAATTTACCAAAGTTGTAAAATTTTATTGGTCATGACACTTAACTTTGAAAATTAGTCCTCCCATATGGGAATTGGGTTGATGGCGATCTATTGGCTTCAATATTGTCCTCCTGAAGATGGGATGGGGTGTTGAAGGTGATCCCCTCATCCATTATCTGATGCTCAATGTTCTTAGTGGTACGCTCATCCTGGGGAGAGTCCTTGGTGCGAGTAACAAATATTTGGTGGTGCACCTTTTTAACTTACACAATAGATTTCACATCCAACAAGTTGATGCTATGCTCCAATTTCTTCTTGGCCTTTTTTTTATCATACATGGCCAACCCCAATAGTGTTTTTAGATTCCATGCAAGGTTGGTGGTGTGTCTATATAAATTTTCCTAGGATTTTGTAACCTAGGGTCCAGAATCCATTCAAATTAGGCATCCACATCTTCACTATTGGTGTTTCTCTAGATTTCCTTTACCTTATCCTTGAGCTAATCAATTTAAGATTTAGCCTCACTAGAAATTGAGTTGTTATAGGTAAGAGCAGTCTATCAAGTTGTGGTCTTAGCTCTACTTTGGGGGTGCATATTGGTCTGCCTCCATTAGTCACTGCTACGAATCCTTCCCCTTTGTGCAGAGGAGGAATCCATGATGGAGTGAGGGAGACAAGCCTTCTTGTGGACACAGGGAAGGTGAGGAAAACAGGTGGTGATGCTCAAGAGGGTGAAATTGAAATGACACAGAGGGTAAGGGAAGCAAGCGATGATACAAAAAGAGAGGAAAATTATAGAGAACGAAAATAGAGAAGGGAAAATTAGGCCGAGGTTGACAAGTAATATGGGCTCCCTTTTCTTTAATAAGCCATGGATTATTATGGAAACATCAAAACACCTTCCCATCATGTGTATGAAAATATTGTCCCAGGTATCAGTGTAATTCATGTTGCAGTCGGTTGGAGGGGATGGGCAACTACGTCAGTATTTTTGTGAGAAAGTCATTTTTTTATTGTTCAAGAGTTCATTAAGATCTCTGATAGGGAGGGTGCATGCAGGATATTTGAGAGCACCTCCCATAATCCCTTCATCCTTTGAAATCATTAAAACTTCTATTGGATGGAGTGAGGGTGGATCTACTCTAGGTGGTCAGTATTCTCATCTTCCTTTTGATTGATGTCCTTAAAATCATTGCACAACATGTTGAAAGGTGTTGCATGCCATGGATTGGAGTGTGGGACCTCCCTACCATCTATTCCTTCATTCACCAAACTATCAGTGAGAGATTTAGCCTTCCATTTAATTTCTTGAAAGTGGACCTAAGCTAGGCTAATGATGTGGCCTCATATACACTAGAGGGTCTTCTATAATCACCAGTTGGTGGTGACCTTGTTAACCAGGGTGTTGTGTTGGAGCTTCCAGGTAGAATTTACACTACTAAGTCTTCTTCCACGATCAATGGAACATAGCTACCAAACCTTGCGATGTTGAGACCCTATTTCAGAGCAAGAAAATCCGCCGCTTTATGCATGTTGAACCCTAGTTTTCAAAAGTATATCCATTATATATCCCCATAATGGTTCCTGAAAACACATATAAATATTGATTTCTTGGGGTTTTCTCTCGAAGCTCCATCAAAATTAATCTTGTAGACATTTATTTATGTAGGAAACCATTTCTCTAGGATGTCAAGAGTAACAGAGGAGATTTGCGTGGTAGAGGTCAGGGTTTTCTCGAGCTGAAGGAGCTGGAGAATTCTGATGTTTGAAGCTCAGGGTGGGCCTTGCTTGAGAAAAATCTTAGAAACCAAGACTGAGCCTTGGATGACCATATTCACCCTAATAAGGAGTACTTCCTCTATAACTTGCATGTCTTTGAAAATTTGAGCATTGCGCTCTTTTAATAGAACCTAACATAATTCTCATAGAAACAATTCCCATGCTTTGTTAACTATAGGATGGGTGGATATTTGGGGTCTCTAGGTTTCAAGGGTACCCTAGATGGAGGCTCTGATCCAATCTAAGGTTTTGAAAACATTTTCTCCTCAATCCCAAATATAAGAGGCAATGTTTCAGTTTTTTATGTTAGGTCCCTATAATACTAATGTATCCCCCTTATTGTTATTGTTAGTGTAGCCCCCTATTGTCATTTTTGTGCCCATTTATCCCCCATATTTTTATGGTTTTACCCCATAGAATCCCATTATTGTTATTGTTGTGCCCTTACATTATTACTTTCATGTAGGCTCTTATTATATTGTGATCCCTTATACTCCTATATATACCAAGGAGGTGTTATCATTTGAATCATCCAGTAATTGTTCATTTATGTGATGTAAAGTAGGCTTCCCCCTTGAAGAGGTTGATTTCCAAGTCATTGATCTATCTTTTCTTCTATTTTGTGATATAGTTTCATAACATTTGGTATTAGAGGTTTGGATTCTAGGGTTTTGCTGTTGTAAACAGGTCATCTTATAATTTTCTCTAAAACATTTTTTATACATATGTTCAGAAGTGGAAATTTAGACCATATAGAGAATAAGATTGATGAAATTCCTATAAAAATTTCAGATCTTTGTTCGTGTTGGAAATAATACTGAGAGGGGGGGTGAATCAGTATTATCAAATCAATTATTTTCTTTTTCAAACCCAGATCATATACGCTACTTCAGTTAGTGAAAACCGCGTATATACGCAACTACAGATAAGGAAACCCGCGTATATCATGCAAACTTATAATTTATTTTATCTTACAGATGTTGATCATTAAACTGTGAATCAGAATCAAATAAACAGTAACCAGAAACAGTGAAACAGATCAGAAGACAATCACACACAAGAACACAAGATATAAGGTGGAAACCCAATGTGGGTGAAAACCACCTGCTGCAATTCGTCTCTATCTTCTTTTAATTAGAAACTTCTTTTTACAATGTTTCTGTACTGGTGCAGTCTTTTACTAGTACGCAGGCTGCTACCTGCAGAGAGCTACAACTCTCTCTCGTTCTCCAGCTTAATCCTGGAAGGGAGCTACAACCCCCTTAGCTCTTGTACTAGCTGGGATACTAGTATGTAGGCTACTACCTGCAAAAGGCTACAACCTTCTCTTTGCTTCCAGGGACCATGTTTCATAAATTTTCACACTGGATCCATGAACATCAATCAATCATCAAGAATTTCTGCATCAAACAATCTCCTTTTCACCAATTAGAACTGAAACAAGTAGACGCTTTTCTGACAGTTGTACCCAGAACACAGTAACAGTAACCACACACCAAATTCTGAACCCAGAGCACTGCAACAATAAATAGAAACACAACTCAAGAGATATACGCTACTTCAATAACCGGAAACCTGCGTGCATACGCTTCTGTGTTTGGACCAACCTGTGTATACATTATTTTTACTCACAGAACCAGCATGTATACGCGCGTTAGCTTCACTGAACCTGTGTACAGATCTATAAAGGATAATTCACTCTTTCAAATATTCAGACATTAATTAACCCATATTACTAGATTTATAGATCAAGCATGCGCCACATATAACGGATCAAAATCATACAAAGATACTATTATTCAAGCCTTAATATTATGACCCATCAATAGAACTTATCCTTCTCTTTGCGCTCAGGTTCCTCCTTCATTCAGATCCAGATCTGCACCATAACCCAATCACCAATATTCCAGATCTAGCACTTTATCAGATATTCAATAATTCAGATGATCTTTTGCCAAATGATCTCCTTCCTCTTTTATAGTCTTAGGCCTTTCACAATACCACGGTCCAAAACCATAACAAAACAATACCATGGACCCAATACTTGGGATCAACACTTCTGACGAGATACCATGGCCCAAAACTATAGGTTCAAATACCAAGGACTAAATACCACGGACCAAAAAATAAGTTCTCCCTTATGTACGCGCTTTTCCTTGCGTGAAAGTGCGTGTATACGCATACGTGACTTCGGAACGTCTAACCCACGTGTTATACGCAGATTCGTCAAGGTGAAATTGCATATATATCTTTTTCTTCTTTTTGAGTGCCTGAACTGTGATCTGTCACCAGAGTGAGTTGCAATCAAGGACAACACCTGTGCCATAGCGCCAAACTTGCGTCATAATGCAAACAATCTCCCCCTTTGGATTTGATGGCAACCCCAAGATCCTCAAAGTCATTCTCCCCCTTTGTCATCAAGGGCAAAGGGTTATGCTCCCCCTGATTACATGCTGAAATCTCTACTCTGTTGCGCTGAACATGCTCCCCCTGACTGGAGGTAATATCTGCAAAAAGATGTTCTTGAAGAAGAACCATGACTCATTCATCATAAAAGACCTTCGTATCACCAAAAGACTCTATACATACATCCATTTCCCATCCAAGTGGGGATCATCCACCCAACTGAGTGGGGATACATCAGAAATTTACATATGACAACCAAGTACATTACATCATTCATCCCAGGCATAGTGGGGAAACCAAAATAGGCCGTTACATGACCTTGACACCATAAAAGAGATACATGACATAGAGACGAAATATCTAGAGCAAGACTTATGAAAGTCACCAATAACTGATATCAGCAGCATCTGTCAATCACTATTTAGATCAGAAACCATGTTTTCTTTCTGTTCTCCCTCTACATTTGTTCCACATGAAACCAACAACAGCTGTGTACTAGAACCAAAAGCTTCTAAGATAATGCCAACAATGCATTATTAGAAGATTATCTGCTCCCCCTGAACCTCTGCCAGATGGTCTCTGTTAGACCCATATCAGACTCTCTTCAATCAGAGTCTGTCCCCACTAATTTCTTTCAAACTACCATATACGCGACTATCTGTACATAAACCGGCATATGTACGTAGATACTCCTCAGGCAACTCGCATACACCCACTTTTATCTAAAACAGACAAGTTTCAACAGCAGGATGACACATCAACTACTCCCAGCTTCTGTCTGAGGTATTCAAAAGTTTCCCTAGGCAGTGGTTTGGTGAGAATATCAGAAACTTGTTCCTTAGAGGGAACATACTCCAATTTTACCTTTTGTTCCAATACTTGTTCCCGGAGAAAATGATACTTGATCGGTATGTGCTTAGTCTTTGAATGCATGACAGGATTCTTTGAGATACTGATAGCACTTGTATTATCACATAAGATGGAGATAGGTGGAGTACAAGTGATTTGAAAATCCTGCAAAGTTTGCATCATCTAAAGGAGTTGAGTGCAACAAGATGCGGCAACCACATATTCTACTTCAGCTGTAGATAAGGCAATCAAACTCTGTTTCTTGCTGAACCAAGATACTAATCTGGAACCCATAAAGAATGCACCGCCACTTGTGCTTTTTCTATCATCCATGCTTCCAGCCCAATCTGCATTTGTATAAGCATGAAGAGTGAGATCTGTATCTCTCGGATACCACAGTCCATAGTTTTGAGTTCCTTGAAGATACTTGAAAATTCTCTTTACTGCCTAAAGATGAGTTTCCTTAGGATTTGCCTGAAATCTTCCAACCATTCCCACTGCATGCATGATGTCTGGTCGGGTACTTTTTAAATAGGGAAGACTTCCAATCATGGATCTATAAGTTGGTTGATGTATTGTTGCTGATTCATCATTTGCACTGAGGCTGCACCCTGTAACCATAGGGGTACATACTAGTTTCGAATCTTCCATGCCATACTTCTTCAAAATCTGCTTGAAGTACTTGGTTTGAGATAAAAAGATACACCTTCATTTTTTTGGATTTTTAATCCAAGAAAATATGTTAGTTCTCCAAGCAAGGACATTTTGAATTCTTTCTGCATCACCAAGGCAAAGCTTTGACTCGTGGCTTCTTCATTGCTGCCAAAAATGATATCATCAACATACACAACAAGTATTAGCAATTTGTTATTTTCAATTTTTATATAAACATTGCTATCTGTTGCTCCTTTTGAGAAACCTTGTTGATGAAGATATTTGTCCAGACGATAATACCAAGCCCTTGGAGCTTGTTTAAGACCATAGAGAGCCTTCTTAAGTCTGCATACAAGTTTTGGATCATTTCCAAGGATGAATCCATCTGGTTGCTCCATATACACTTCTTCTTCTAAGTATCCATTTAGAAAAGCTGATTTCACGTCCATTTGAAATACTTTGAACTTCTAAAAGCTTGATAGAGAAAGGAACATTCGGATGGCCTCAAGTCTAGCAACGGGAGCAAAAGTTTCTTCAAAGTCTATTCCTTCTTGTTGAGCATACCCTTTACAAACAAGTTTGGCCTTGTTTCTAATAACTTCCCCATTTTCATTCAACTTGTTTTTAAAGATCCATTTTGTCCCTATGACATTCTTATCTTTTGGTCTAGGAACCAACTCCCAAGTGTTATTCTTTTTGATCTGCTCAAGTTCTTCATCCATTGCCTTGACCTAGCATTCATCTTTGCATGCTTCTCTTATATTTTGTGGTTCAGTGGAGGAGAGCAATGCCAAATAGCTTGAAGCTTCTGCAATAGTTCTTCTTGTTTGTATACCTGCCTCTTTCTGCCCCAAGATTTGAGATTCTGGATGATTCTTTTGAACGTACCTGGATGGAGTCTTTTCTTCTATCCTTATTTGTTCTTCTGGTGCCCCATGGGTTTCTTCTTCATCATGAATCTGATTTGATGTTGATAGATAGTCCTTATCATCTTCGAAATCTTCAGATATTACCTGCCTATGAGTGTTTTCTTCTTCATCAACTACTACATCAATACTTTCAACAATTTTTCCAAGCCTTTTATTTTAACACTTGTAAGCTTTGCTGTGGGGAGAGTGACCAATGAGAATGCCTTCATCTGCTCTAGGTTCAAACTTGCCAAGATTTTCATCAGTATTTTTGATATAGCATTTGCTTCCAAAAATTTTGAAATATTTTACCGAAGGAGTCTCACCATACCAGAGCTCATGAGGAGTTTGAGTGCTATTCATCTGGACATTTGTTTTGTTGAGAATAACAACTGAAGAAAATGCGGCTTCACCCCAGAAGGTTGTGGGAGTTCTAGACTCATCAAGCATAGCACGAGCCATTTGTTGAACCGTTCTATTCATTCTTTCCACTACTCCATTTTGCTAAGGAGTCCTAGCTGTAGAGAATTCCCTTCTTATTCCATGTTCTTCACAAAAATCGAAAAATTCATTCGAGGTAAATTCTCCTCCTCGATCAAACCTGAGGAATTTAATTATGTGATCTGATTCGTTCTCCACCAAGGCTTTGAATGATTTGAAATTTTCAAAGGCTTTGTCTTTGTGCTTCATAAGTCCTATCCAACACATCCTGGAAAAGTCATCAATGAATAATATAAAGTATTCTTCTCCTCGAGGTGACCTTTTCCTAGATGGACCACATACATCAGTATGGACAAGTTCAAGCGGCCTGCTGGCTGATCCTTCCTTCTCAGGGAAGTTAGTTCTGTTTTGCTTACCAAACTGACATGATTTGCATATTGTATTGTTTGGAATTTTGATGTCTAGAAGACCACAAACTGCCTGGTATTTGCATGCTTTCCTTATCTGTGAGAAGCTAAGATGCCCCAATCTTCTGTGCCATAGCCAGTGTTCATCATTCTTGCTTAGATAGCATTGATGTTGTCCTTCTTTGAATATGTATAAATTATTTGGAGTTCTTATGCCTTTGATCACTGTTTTTCCTGTATCAAGATCACGAACACTACATCCATTTGATCGAAATATTACCTCAGTTCCTTGATCACACATTTGATTGACACTCAGCAGATTATGCTTTAAACCATCAACATACATAACATTTCCATCTTTGACCCTTTCTTTCAACTGAACCGAACCTTTACCTTTTATGAACACAGGGGTGTCATTTCCAAATGATACCTTCTTCTCCTTCTCTAAGGCACAATATGACTGAAGTTTTTCTTTATCACCCGTCATATGTTTTGAACATCCACTGTCGATGTACCATTGATTTTCCTGCCCTTCCGCATATAAGGCTATACCACATCTTTCTGGTTGCGGTTCTTTCATTCTCCATGTTTTGGCACTTGAGGCTTGCTCCTTCTAAGTTGTCTACCGAAACCTGCTCCTACATTTAGAATCTTTATGACCGAAATTGTTACAAATAGAACATTCTATTTCATTTTCAAGAGCAGAAAAGTTATTGTAGGTCCTTTTCATGATCCCAGTCACACTCCTCTGTTTTTGAGCTTCTCTAGTCATGATAGTTTTGTAGGAAACACACTGAGCTGCTTTGTGTCTGAAGTTATGACAAGAGAAACATTGGCCATTGAAGAAAATCCTGTGATTATCAAATCTACCAGCCAAGTGATTGTAGTTTCTATTGATATCCATTCTTGAGGCAAATTGAGAAGGTTTTACCTGTGGCTGGTTGTAGCTTCTGCTCATCCTTAAAGTAGATTGCCCCTGATTTACCTGGTAGTCTTTGTTCTTTCTTGAGGTAAATTGTCCCTGATTTACCTGGTGAGCAGCATTGTGCCTTTGCTGTTGATTGTCAACCATTTCACTTCTCCTTGCTGCATCAAGATAACTTTTGGAGGTGGATGGCTTCTGCACTTGAGATGATTCTTCATTATATCCCAGACCTATCTTGATTAGTGGAGAACGCTGCACTTTGATAATCTCATCTAAAGTGTCAGATCCTTTAACAAATCTAAGATTAAGAGCTTTTGTTTTCTCAATCTCTTTTCTAAGTCCCACAATTTCACATTCTAACTTTTCATGATGTTTTTCCTTTTCAGCAAGTTGGAATTGTAGAGTATCTATGATCACATTCTTCTCTTCTAAACAAATTTTGAGTCTAGAAATCTCTTCATAAAGACCTTCTTCATCTATAGCATCCACAAAATCATCATCTTCAAAAGCCATTAAAAGTTTATAATTATAACCTTGTTCATCTTCATCTGTATTTGAAAGTCCATCACTATCTTCATTAGTGTAATAGCTTTTCTTATTTACATTTTGTTTCTTGTTCCATATAACTGGTTCCTTACCTTTGTCAATCTTATCTTTATGAGGACACTTGGCAGCATAGTGACCGACTCTTCCACAAGCAAAGCATTTGAAAGGTAACTTACCTCTGAATCTTCCAGCACCTTGTTGAAGATTCTTGACAAAATTTGATTCTTCCTATTCTTTTGACATATGTCCTAACTCATAGTAATCTCCTTTGCTTGAAGCCTTGAATGCAGCTTCTCTCTTGTCTGATAGTCCTCCTTTCCTCATTTCGTAAGCAGTTAGTATTCCGTGCAGCTGTGACATGGTAAGGTTCCATAGATTCTCCTTTTCTTCTATTGCAGAAACTTTTGATTCAAACTTAGGGGACAAATGATCCAGGTGGATATTGGTGGCCACCTGCCAAGTCCACCTGGACCCCCACCATTGTCTTTCTCAGCATTTTCAATTTCCTTAATTGTAGCACAACTTACTATTTTTAGCAGTTTTTCGGGTCCTGAACTTCCGGAGCCGTTTTGAGGCCCTAAACGACGTTTTTTGGGGAATCCGGGGGCAACATGGGTCCATGACATGGAATGGACCAATGTTTCCCATTCCGACAATGATAGTGCTCGGATAGATCTTTCTAATGAGCTATTGTACGCGTCAAACGGAGATCATATGCCAAAGTTATGACCCCGGGAAGTTGATGTACCAATTTACCCCAAACGGGGCCCACAGTTTGGCGTTTCATCTCCTAGGGTTAGGTTTTGGAATGTTAAGGGTTTTCCATTGTTTCTCAACAATAAATAAGCCTTCGAGCCTCATTGTAACACAGTTCAGAGGCATGTAGCCATCACATCTCTTCTCAGAGATAAGCTACCATCGCCCTAGCTAGTTTATTTCCATTTCTGGTTGTAAGCATATTTCAGTATTTTCCATTAATGAAATGAAGTATTATTTCCGCTGCATCTTTGTGTATATGGTTATCTCTGTAATTTGTTGCGTTCCTGTTTAAATCCGGATCAGTGGTATCAGAGCGGTCTGCTTTTTCTCTGTTTTTCTTTGCATGTCCCCAACAAGGTCGGGATATAAGGAGTTAGGGCTTGAACTGGTTGAACCTTTGCAAGACCAGCCTCGCAAATCCCGACGGCCTCCCATGGCGGACGAGAAGAAAGATGAGGGGGCAGGAGTTCCCATCAAAATCTTGCTCGAAGAAGCCCTCGAGCGACAACGGAACGCGATGATGGACAACTTTGCCCAGATCCTTCAGCGGCTACCCAGAAGCGGCGCATCGGCTTCCAGCAGCTACTCTGGAAACGCCACACCCTTTAAGGTACAAGTTAATTTTGAAATCCCCATATTCAAGGGTCAGATAGATGCAGATGCCATAGATAAATGGTTAAGTCTGCTAGAGGGTTATTTTTCTGTTCATGAATTTTCGAGTCGGGAAAAGATTGTTTTTTCTCTTCTCAAAGCAGCCCCCCACGTCAAGGACTGGTGGGAAACCTACTGCGAGCAGAAGGATGAAAGTACTGGCTCACTATTTTCAGTCACACCCACCTGGGATTCGTTCCGGGATGCCATCAAGGAGCAGTACTACCCTGTCCGAAGCTATGAGGATGAATACATAAAGTGGACCACGCTGCGGCAGGGAAGGGACCAAGACATGCCGGAGTTCACCAATATTTTCCATACCCTTCGCACAAAGTTGGGTATCAAGGATTCGAAGCAACATTTGATACTCAAATACCGTGGCTGCCTGCACAAGTACATCCAGGAAGAAATACAATTCCTAAACATCCCTCGCTCGGCGCAGCATACCGATATGCCGTCAAGGTCGAGCAGAAGTTTAAACAAAAGAAGCGAGACTTTGGATCTGCGAATCCAAAGCAGGGGAAAGGTGCCCCTAAACCACAGAACAAAGGACAAAGCCAAGGCGGGACAGCCCAAGACAACTAGCCGAAGCTGCAAGCAAAGAACAGCGCCGCGAAGCCGAGAAAGGACACTGGAAAATGGTTCGAGTTCCATAAAAGCTCCACTCACAACACAAGTGAGTGTCGGGCCAAGTAGTCACTGGTGGCTGAGCTAAAGGTTTCAGAATCAGATGCATGTTCCGACTCTGAGTCAGAAACCGATAAGGGGTATGAAAAAGGGAAGCAGATCATTGATGCAGATCCCAGCGCCACTGTTGCTACCGCAAAGATCCAGAAAAATGAACCCGAAGATCCAGAGGAGGAGGAGCGTCTCTTCCACTCCCAGATGTGGGTAAAGGGCTCCCCGGTACAGTTCATTATTGATAGCGGGAGTCAAAAGAATCTCATTTCGGCAGAGGTCGTGAAGCAGTTGGTCTTACCGACCACAGCACATCCACAACCATACACCATTGGGTGGCTTCACCAAGGACGAGATCTTCGCGTGAGCCAGCAGTGTCGCCTTCCATACAACATCAAGCCCTTCACGAATGAGGTATTGTGTGACATTGCTCCACTTGAAGTTTGTGATGTATTACTAGGACAACCATACTTGTGGAAGCGACATGCTGTGTATGAATCAAGGCCCCGTGCTGTTATTATTACATTGGGAAATAAGTTGTTCAGGATACCAGAGGTAGCACCACCTGCCGCCATCTCTTTGATTACTGCGAAACAATGCAGTAAGATCATTTCCAAAACCAGGAAATTTGTTTTCCTGATGATACGCCCTCAAGGAAAGAAGAAGACAGTGGCCGCGGCCTCCAAACGGGGTCCCTCTGCACGACAACTACAGATGGACAAGGTTGTGGAGGAGTACGAGGACATCTTCACCTCCCCGGCAGGGGTTCCTCTGCACTGTCAAGTCAAGCACTCCATCGATCTGACCCCAGGTGCGCCGTTACCCAATGGACCAATTTATCGGCGCTCTGTTATGGAGAACAATGAAATCAAGAGGCAGATTCAGGAGCTCCTGCAGAAAGGTCACATCCGTCCAAGTTCATCGCCCTGTGGGAGCCCGATCGTGTTGGTACAGAAGAAGGATGGGACGTGGAGACTCTGTATTGACTATCGGGCGCTGAACAAGATCACTGTCCGTAATAGGTACCCGATCCCGCGGATTGATGATCTCCTAGACCAACTAAAGGGGGCGAAATATTTCAGCAAGATCAATCTGAAGTCAGGATATCACCAGGTACCAATCGAACCCTCCGATGTGTGGAAGACTGCCTTCAAATCCAAGGAGGGCCTCTTCGAATGGTTGGTCATGCCTTTCGGATTGACGAATGCTCTTGAAACCTTTATGAGGCTAATGGATGACATCTTGCGGCCATTCACCAACTCCTTTGTAGTAGTATACTTGGATGACATTCTGATCTTCAGCCAGAGTTGGGAAGAGCACCTCCACCACATCCGACAGGTTCTCCAAACACTACGGCAACACAAGCTATGTGCCAATTTGGAGAAATGCACTTTTGGCATGCCCCAGGTTCAGTATCTGGGATACATCATTGATGAACAGGTGGTGCATGTCGATCCAGCCAAGATCCAAGTCATTCGGGATTGGTCCTCTCCAACCACTCTAACAGAGCTCCGCAGCTTTCTAGGTCTTGCCAACTTCTACCGCAGGTTTGTGTTGGGGTTTTCTCATATTTCTTGGCCCTTGAGTCAAGTCACCAAGGGCGGGGCGAAAGCAAAATTCTTTTGGTCTGAATCTCAACAGAAGGCATTCAGGGAGTTGAAGGATCGCCTCTGCACGGCACCAGTGCTCGCGTTACCAGATTTACAACAACCATTTGAGGTCGAGACAGATGCCTCTGACTATGCTATTGGGGCAGTCCTTACTCAACATGGACATCCAGTGGCATATCACAGTGAAACACTTTCGCACACAGTCCGGAAGTACCCCACTTATGATAAAGAGATGTATTCCATTGTACAGGCCTGTCGACAATGGAAGCATTACATTTTGGGGAAGGAAACGGTCATCCACACAGACCATCGACCTCTGCAGTTCATACAGACCCAAGGGAAATTGCAAAATGATCGCCATCAGAAGTGGTCTACATACCTGCAACAGTTTCACTTGAATATCAAGTATAAAAAGGGCAGCACCAATAATGTTGCAGATTGCCTCAGTCGACCACCGATCATGGCGCTAACCACCGTGCTCAACTCTTGTGGGCACGAGACTTCTGATTGGCCACTTCTCTACAAAAGTGACCCAGAATTCGGCCACACATACCAAACACTCTTGGAGGGTCGGCATGTTGCAGATTTTCACCTCCAGGATGCCTTATTATGCCACCTCGGTCACCTTTGTGTTCCTTCAAACGAGCGTGCCAAGATGATTTGGGAAGCACACTACAGTCGAGCTGCTGGGCATTTCGGGGTCGAGAAAACAGTGGCAGTACTGCAAAATTATTTCTATTGGCCGAATCTTTGACAGGATGTTGGGAAGTACATCCGATCATGTACTGCCTGTGCCATTGCCAAACCGACCATTAAGAAGCACGACCTCTATACCCCGTTGCCTACCCCTAGTCGATCGTGGGAATCCATCTCCATGGATTACATGTCAGGCCTTCCTTCCACTAAGCATGGAAATGACTATGTTTTTGTGGTCGTCGACAGGTTCTCGAAGATGGCGATTATGGTGGCCTGCAAGAAGAATATCACAGCAGAAGCCACTGCTAAACTCTTCTTTGAACGAGTGTGGGTGCACTTTGGGATCCCACAGTCTATCATCTCAGATCGGGACAGTCGGTTTCTCAGCACATTTTGGTCTAGTCTCTGGTCAATGCTGGACACCAAACTCACGAAGTCCACAACCTTCCATCCTCAAACTGATGGCCAGACAGAGGTTGTCAATAGGATGATTGTGCACATTCTGCGCATGTATAACTCAAAGCATCCACGCACATGGGACGAGAGCCTCCCCTATGTTCAGCACAGCTACAACCGAGCTCTTCACAGCTCCACTGGCCATAGCCCTTTTCAGGTGGGTTTGGGATTCCAGCCACTATGCCCCATTGATGTGGCCATGCCACTTGCAGCTACTCACATGAATTCAGCTCATGTCCAGTCTGAAACAGATAAGGCCACCAGCTTCATTGAGCGCATCCAACATATTCGCCAGCAGGTCCATGACATTCTTGAGAAATCAAATGCCAAGTACAAGCAGCGACATGATCAACATCAGGTGCCACACAAGTTTCAGGTGGGCGACAAAGTCTGGTTGCATTTGTAAAAGGAACGCCTTACTGGAGCCTATCGGAAATTGAGACCACTCCGATATGGTCCTTACACCATTACTAAGGCTATGGGAGACAATGCATTTGAGCTCAGCATTCCCCCATTCCTTGGCCTGCACCCAGTGTTCAATGTGGACCGCCTTCGGCCATACTTTCCACCATTGCTAGACACATCCGACATTGCAGAATAGCTCAAACCCACAGAATTAAATCTAGATTGCATGGAACAAGCTGCAACTGATCGGATCATGGACACACAGATCAAGAACACTCGCCAACAGAATATCCAACTGTATCGAGTTGTCAAAGCAGGCCAACTCCTTCAGCAGGGCAAGTGGCTCACCAGGGAAAAAGTTCAGCAGAAGTTTCCTCATCTCATGGAGGAGCTCAACGCAATGGGGACCATTGCTTCCTAAGGGGGGAGGAATGATCCAGGTGGATATTGGTGGCCACCTGCCAAGTCCACCTGGACCCCCACCATTGTCTTTCTCAGCATTTTCAGTTTCCTTAATTGTAGCACAACTTACTATTTTTAGCAGTTTTTCGGGTCCTGAACTTCCGGAGCCGTTTTGAGGCCCTAAACGACATTTTTTGGGGAATCTGGGGGCAACATGGGTCCATGGAATGGACCGATGTTGCCTTTTCCAACAATGATAGTGCTCGGATAGATATTTCTAATGAGCTATTGTACGCGTCAAACGGAGATCATATGCCAAAGTTACGACCCCGGAAGTTGATGTACCAATTTACCCCAAACGGGGCCCACAGTTTGGCGTTTCATCTCCTAGGGTTAGGTTTTGGAATGTTAAGGGTTTTCCATTGTTTCTTAACAATAAATAGGCCTTCGAGCCTCATTGTAACACAGTTCAGAGGCATGTAGCCATCACATCTCTTCTCAGAGATAAGCTACCATCGCCCTAGCTGGTTTATTTCCATTTCTGGTTGTAAGCATATTTCAGTATTTTCCATTAATGAAATGAAGTATTATTTCCGCTGCATCTTTGTGTATATGGTTATCTATGTAATTTGTTGCGTTCCTGTTTAAATCCGCATCAACAAAGATCTTAGAACTTTTCCAACCACAACAGCCTCTTTTATTTCTTCACCCAAGTTTTTCATACAATTAACAATCTCATCTATACGTAGGAAATAGTTAACCACACTCTCATCATTGTGCATTCTGAGATTTTCATGCTAAATTCTGAGGGTTTGAAGTTTTGCTCATTTTACCTGTTCATCTCCTTCATAGCTCAGAACAATCTTGTCCCATATTTATTTTGCGGACTTATACTGCATAACCTTGACGAATTCTGATTGAGATAGACATCCTAATAGAGTATTGATAGCCTTTGCATTTGTTTCATATTGCTTCTTACCAGCCGTATCTGTATGAGTTGCTGATGGAAAAGTGTACCCTGTATCTATGATATCCCAGACTTCTGTACCAAGAGATTCAAGATAGGCTGTGACTCTTACCTTCCAATAGACGAAGTTGGTCCCATCAAAAATTGGTGGCTTGATCGATGCTTCTCTCTCGCAGTTGCTCATGATGATAGATCTTCCTTCAAGCAATCAAGCTTCTTTAAAAGGACCTACTCTGATACCAATTGTTGGAAATAATACTGAGAGGGGGGGTGAATTAGTATTATCAAATCAATTATTTTCTTTTTCAAACCCAGATCATATACGCTACTTCAATTAGTGAAAACTGCGTATATACGCAACTACAGATAAGGAAACCCGCATATATCATGCAAACTTATAATTCATTTTATCTTACAGATGTTGATCATTAAACTGTGAATCAGAATCAAATAAACAGTAACTAGAAACATTGAAATAGATCAGAAGACAATCACACACAAGAACACAAGATATAAGGTGGTAACCCAATGTGGGTGAAAACCACCTACTGCAATTCGTCTCTATCTTCTTTTAATTAGAAACTTCTTTTTACAATGTTTCTGTATTGGTGCAGTTTTTTACCAGTACGCAGGCTGCTACCTGCAGAGAGCTACAACTCTCTCTCGTTCTCCAGCTTAATCCTGGAAGGGAGCTACAACCCCCTTAGCTCTTGTACTAGCTGGGATACTAGTACGCAGGCTACTACCTGCAGAAGGCTACAACCTTCTCTTTGCTTCCAGGGACCATGTTTCATAAATTTTCACACTGGATCCATGAACATCAATCAATCATCAAGAATTTCTGCATCAAACAATCTCCTTTTCACCAATTAGAACTGAAACAAGTAGACGCTTTTCTGACAGTTGTACCCAGAACACAGTAACAGTAACCACACACCAAATTCTGAACCCAGAGCACTGCAACAATAAACAGAAACACAACTCAAGAGATATATGCTACTTCAATAACCAGAAACCTGCGTGCATACGCTTCTGTGTTTGGACCAACCTGCGTATATGTTATTTTTACTCACAGAACCAGCGTGTATACGCGCCTTAGCTTTACTGAACCTACGTACAGATCTATAAAGGATAATTCACTCTTTCAAATATTCAGACATTAATTAACCCAGATTACCAGATTTATAGATCAAGCATGCGCCACATATAACGAATCAAAATCATACAAAGATACTATTATTCAAGCCTTAAGATTATGACCCATCAATAGAACTTATCCTTCTCTTTGCGCTCAGGTCCCTCCTTCATTCAGATCTAGTTCTGCACCATAACCCAGTCACCAATATTCCAGATCTAGCACTTTATCAGATATTCAATAATTCAAACGATCTTTTGCCAAATGATCTCCTTCCTCTTTTATAGTCTTAGGCCTTTCACAATACCATGGTCCAAAACCATAACAAAACAATACCATGGACCCAATACTTGGGATCAACACTTCTGACGAGATACCATGGCCCAAAACTATAGGTTCAAATACCAAGGACTAAATACCATGGACCAAAAAATAAGTTCTCCCTTATGTACGTGCTTTTACTTGCGTGAAAGTGAGTGTATATGCATACACGACTTCGGAACGTCTAACCCGCGTGTTATATGTGGATTCGTCAAGGTGAAACTGCATATATATCTTTTTCTTCTTTCTGAGTGCCTGAACTGTGATCTGTCACCAGAGTGAGTTGCCATCAAGGACAACACCTATGCCATAGTGCCAAACCTACGTCATAATGCCAACAGTTCGCTATATTTTCTTAGATATGGTTTAAAGAAGTTAGGGTTTCAGCATGATCCCGAATTGAGTCTCAAACATGTGATCTTGGGAAAATCGTCATAACTTCTTCTACAAGCATAAGATTTGAATTTTGTAAAAAAATATTGAAAGTGGATGGAATGAAGTGTTTTTTAGATCATTTTCAATGTCGAAGGTTGAAACAGGCACACGTGGCATTCCTAACAAGTTCGCTTTACTAAACCACTCCATAATTAGGTCGTTGTGGGAGATTAGGAACAACTTTATCTTGAAGAATCCAATTTTGGTTTGCCTTATGGCATTGGAAAGAAGAATCGTAGGAATACCATAGGAAGAAATTTCATGTCTTGGAGAACTGAAATTATAGAGATATAATAGTTTCAATATCTAGCTCCAAAAAACAAGAAAAAAGGTGTGTATGTTTTTTTTTTTAATTTGCATAACTTTTGTTTGAAAAATCAATTTGAAGTGATTCAAAGGGCATAAAAAATCATAGATATAATCGGATTTCTTTCCAATATTCTTAGAAAAAAATAGACACATCCAGTAAGTAGCCAGAAAGATCTAATACAATGCATGAAGAAGAGGAAATGCAACATGATATATCAAAGTTACAAGACCAAGTGCAACAAATTTCACTCTCCCAAAAAGAAACCAAAAATGAGTTGGGAGTGATGAATGTCAAGATTGATGATTTAGAGAAAAAAAATAAAAGGAGACATGGATTGTTCAAAAGGGGATATGGAAGGTTTAAAAGCGTACATGTATGGTTTAAAGGAAGGTTTAAGAACTTGTTGCAAGAAAGACTTTTTAGTGGTGACAAGGTAATCCATGAAAATCATAATGAGGAAAAAAGGAATATGAAGTATGATTTTAGAGACTCTAGTAGTGGGTTTAAGACCCACCACATTCCAAAGATCAATATGAGGAAGTTTGATGGAAAGGATCTGGTAACATGGATACTACAAATGAGCAATATTTTGATCTTCATGGTGTGAAACACACACAAAAGGTATGCATTGCATTTTTATTTAGAACCCAATTAGTTTATATGGTAGCAAAACATAGTTACCGATCAAACGAGAAAATGACCTAGCACCTGTATTTTTGAGGTAGCAAAAAATCACATGATTTTGAAAAATGGTGATTCAGAATACACCTTTTTTTAAGCATATTTTTGCCACTTTAAATTTTTTTATGTATCAAGTATGAACGATTTTTTTAAATGTTAGTGATTTTCATGCTGATTTTGAAATGTGTTGATGCAGCATCAACATATTTTTTTAGAGGGCTTATTTTTGACACTTTAATTTTTTTTATGTATCAAGTGTGAACATTTTTTTTTTTGTTAGTGATTTTCATCTTGATTTTGAAAAGTGTTGATGAGCATCAACCCTTTTTGTTTAGAGGGCTTAGTTTTTACACTTTAAATTTTCTAATGAATTAAGTGTGGATATTTTTTTTAAATGTTGTTGATTTTCATGTTAGCAATAAAACATTAAAATACAAAATACAAAAACATGACAAAAAAAAATCAAATACAAAAAGATATATAAAAAAAATACAAAAAACATATAAAAAAAAATCCAAAAATTAACTCGTAAAAATAAATAAATAAATAACGGGAGAAAAAACAAAAGACAAATAAAATATATCAAAAACTAAATAAAAAAATGATTTTTTTTCAAAAGATATATATATAATTTAAAGAAAAAACAAATTAAACCAAAAAGATTCTAAAAACATTTTTTCTAAGTTAAAAAAACAAATAAAAAAGAAAAACCTCGAAAAAAAAAATTATAATAAAATAATTACCCAAAAAATTAAAAAATTAAAAAAAAAAATTCAATTAAAAAATAAAAAAACATTTAAATTAAATAATTAAAAATAAAAACATAATTAAAAAAATAAAAAATAAATAAATTAAGAATTGTATTTTTAAATTAAAATTATAAAAATAAAGAAATAACATAAAAGGAAATAATAAAAATTATAAAATTACATTTAAAAAAATCAAAATTAAAAATATAAAAAAAAAAAAACCAATTAAAACTAAATATTAAAACAAAACAATTAAAAAAAATAAAATAAAAAATCTTAAAAATACAAAGGAAAGAGTCAGAGCTTCACTTTCTCAAGCAATGCAAAGATTCTAATCTAACCCCTTCTCCACTATCTCTCTCTCCTTTGTAAATCAAGTCCTGATGATGAGTCTGGGTCTAGACTCGAAACGTCGATAAAGCAAAAATGAAAACTATGGAATATCTGAGTGTAGATTCTAAAAAACCTAACCGCAGAAATCTACAATCCATTAAAAAACAATTAAAAAAATATAAATATAAATATGAAAAAAAACAATTAAAAAATAAAAAATAAAAATATTAAAAAAATATTAACCCGCCCTCCCCTCGCTCCCCCTTCCCCCCTCCCCCCCACCTACCCCAACCCCCTTCCTCTCCTCTCCCCTCCCCCTCCACCCCCCCCCACCCCCGGCCCTCCCCTCTCCCCACCCCCCTTTGTCTCACCCCCCAATTCCTAGAATCGGCCTGCGACCTCTTGGTCGTTGGCTGGGAATCCGAGTGGGCTAGGAGGGTCGGGTGGGGAGGGGAGGAGGGTGAGGGAGGGGAGGAGGGAGGGCGGGTTGGCGAGGGGGCAAGAGGGAGGGGGAGGGAGAGGGGAGGAGGGGGGCTAGGGTGCGCCGGGGGAGGGGAGTGGGGTGGTCATTGGCTGGGATCCTGGGCGAGCGGTGAGGGTCGAGTGGGGAGGAGATAGGGGTGAGGGAGGGGAGGCGAGTGGATGGGGTGGCGGGGGGGGGAAGGAGGGGGATGGGAGAGGGGAGGAGGGGGGCTGGAGTGGGTCGGGGGAAGGGGAGTGGGGCGGAGCAAGGGGAAGGGGGGGATAATATTTTTTTTTTTTTTTAATATTTTTTTAATTGTTTTTTTTTACTGTTTTTTTTAATTGTTTTTCTTTGTTAATTTTTAAAGTTAAATATTTCTCAAATTGTTTTTTTATTTTTCTTTTTTCAATTATTTTATTTATTTATTATTTTTATTTTTATTTAAATTTGTTTTTATATTTTTATAATTTTTTTTTATTTTTTTTTTAATTTAAATTTTATAAGATAATTATTTTTTAACCTTTTTTTTCTTTTAATTGTGTTGAATTTTATTTTTTTTTGGTAATTATTTAACCTTTTTCTAAATGATGTTTATTTTTAATTTTAAAAAAGTTGTTTTTTTCTTAGATTATATATTATTTTTAACCTTATTTATTTATTTATTGTTTTTAATTTAATTTTTTCATTTTTACAAGTTAATTCTAATTTTATTTTTTTTACATTTTTATGGTTTTTTTTTGTTTTTTTATTTTTTTTTTAATATGTTTTATGATATTTAATTTATTTTTTGTCATGAATCGTCCCCTTGCCACACCTGATCGGTTGGGCCTCATGGTGGCTGGGGAATTTTTTTTTTTAAGTATTTAATTTTTAAATGTTGTATTTTATTTTTGTAATTTTTTTAATTTTGGATTTTATTTTATTTTACTCATTTAAAAAAAAAAATTCTCCTTTTTTTTTAAATTTTTTACATGGTATGGTTTATTTTTTTACATTTTATATTTTTTTTATGTCGAATAGACCAAAGTTTGGTTTCAGTGGACGTTAACCATCATCATCATCATATATTTTTTATATCTGATTTTTTTTGTCATGTTTTAGTATTTGTTATTATTTTTATTTTTATTTTTTTTCAATATTTGAATTTTTGTTTTCTTATGTATCTTTTATATATATATCGAGAGAGATCGAGAGAGAGAGAGTCTATGTCGATGCTTGTCTAGCAACCCGATCCCATTATGTGCAATTTGATAGTTGATTTTAAAGTTTTCGTTATAATGAATCGAGTTTGCCACAATCTGTTAATTTCATGGTTGGTCTTTAAGTTTTCATTACAATGGGTTGAGCTCACCTACACTGCGTGTCAATTTGATAGTTGATTTTTAAATTTTTTCTGCAGTGTATCAAGTTGTCCTAGACTAAGATTTTAAAATCGCTATACATTTCGTATTTAAAAAAAATACTCTTGGTATAATAACCCTTTCATTTAGGTCTTCATTTTTAAAGTTTTTTTAGTCATAATTTTTTTCCATAATGTCATGTGAAAAGCCCCGAATTGGGTAACTTATTGGGCTCATTTTGCCTAATTGTCCTTGTTCAATCCTCCATTTTTCATAGATTATGCATGTTTTTCTAGTATGTTTATGTTATTTGAATGAATAAGGGTGGTCACTCTACCAAGGAGGCTAATACGTGGTCATTTCAGGTTTTTTGGGCAAATTTTGGAGCAAAACCAAGCAATTATGGCCCAGGTGACAGCCAAGCTTGAGGTGAGGATTCGTAGGGAGGTTTTCTATGGCATTAAATGGTTCTTCCTCGAAATCTCCACCCTCAACTCCGAGCTCAACAGGCCACCAAAACGAGTTCTAAAGGCAACCAAGCAGCTTTGGGAAGAGTGACTGTTTACTAGCAGTTGGAACAGCCGAGTCCCTTGAATCTAGGAGGGCTACTAGCCCCCTTGTATTGTATAAATAGGAAGGCCTCAGCCTTCATAGTTTACTTTTGGAACTGTTGGTATTTGCACTATAGTGCTGTCCTTTTTCAGCTCGTTTTTCTTAGCTACTGCTGTACAACTTTCTTGTGATGATTATTTTTGAGTAATGAGAAGCAGCTTTACTTAGCATCAGATCTGAGTTCTTTATAGGAGCCTGCAGGTTTTGGGGTTGGGTCCAACCCGAGTGGTAAGGTCTCCTTTATGTATTGTTAATTGTTCTTTATGTATTTGCAAAATCATTTATGTTAAGTAGATTAAATCTTGCTGATTAACTAGGTCATTGTTAATGGTTAGAAAGACTTTTGATGCTCATATTTAGTTGATAGGTTTTTAACAGGGAAAAGCTTCAAAAAAGGGCCATCAAACATCTCTGGTTTCACCTCTCCCTCAGTGGGATCAGGAGCTGGGATCAGGGTGACCTTGCTGCCCACAAAAACACTGATTTTGCTTTGCCATGCAATCACTAGTGTTTGATTTTCATTTGTAGAAGTTGGTTACAAGTTCAGACTTTTGCTTGCTTAGTTGCATGAGTTAGTATACATGGTTTCATTGCAGTTCAAACTTCTGTTCATTCTCTTTACTGACAGCTAGATCAGATTAGGTCAACGTGACTAGGTCTTTGATTTTACAAGTCTTCATCGGTTCAGTTGGAAAAACGACTTGCAGAGCACCTGTACCACTTCTCTACCTACCCATACTCCATCAAACCCATCTGCTCCATCCCTCAGCTCAGCTTCTAGCCTTACGTTTGCCATTTGCTCACATAACCCTAGTTTTTGTGCATCATTGCTTCAATCCTCCTTGAACAAATCCAGCCATCTCCATCTAACCTCAACTCCATCCACCAAGTCCTGGACCACCTCCAGCCCTTATCCTACCTCCATACCCACTCCTTCATCTTTCTTCATCCATACATCCTCCAAAATCCCATTTCTGAACATCTTGTAGAAAAGTTACAGACATCCTGTAGAAAATCACAGACATCCTGTAGAACCCCTACAAACTTCCTGTAGAAGCTCACGAATGAGGTTTCTTGATAGCCAAACTCTGTGAAACTCTCTGGAAGGGTGTTAGGGACCCCTTAGGCCCTCTCTGAACCTTCCCAACCTCATCCAAGCATTTCCATTCGCCAATCCACCTCTGCACAGTCAAAACCAGTTAAAAGCACATGCATGATAATTCTAACAACTTATTCAAAAATACAAAAAGATGTTTCTTTTCAGATGTTACTGTAGAAGTAGCTTAGACACATGCATTTTACCTTCTAGAAGTCAATGGCATCTCTTTCAGTAGCTTTCATCCTCTTTCTTGCATCAGTAGGGCTAGTTGGTAAAATTAGGGTTTGCTAGGGTTTGTGTTTCCTTTCAGCTTTCTAGTTTCTTTCTGCAAGTAGATTAGCCTTCTTTGAGTTAGCTTTCATCCATCAGTTAAAAAGCTTCTTCTAAGAGCTCATAGAAGTTGGCTTAAGCTCCTAGCGAACTTGTGCCAGTTGATCAAGTGACAGTCGCGGCAAGAGCTAGTACTTGTGCATACATCATCGTCGCTTCCAAGTTTGTTACGAACTACCGGGTTGATAAAAGTAAAGAAGGGAATCCCAGGAGTTGCAACATTATTTCTGCAATACTGGAGCTCACCACTCTTTTTGGCGTCATTGCCGGGGAAGCGTCAGAGTATTTGTGATTGCTGCTTTTCTTCTATTTTCCTACTCTAGCCTTTTGCTAAGTAGTTTATTTCAGTTCCATTCTGCAATTTCATTTCTGCAAAATTAAATTAGACATTTCCTGCTTTCATATATTAGCCTTTCAATTCCGCAATTTCAATTCTGCAAGCGTAGAATAGAATTTCAATTCTACAAGTGTAGTCTAGCATTTCATTCTCGCAATTTGATTTTAGCAAAATAGATTAGTCCTTTCCTGCTTTCATTTCAATTCCACATTTTCATTTCTGCAAGATAGATTTTAGTTAGTTGCAATTCCATCTGTTTCAGTTTTGCAGGTACAAGCAGAGAAAAAAAGCAAAAGCAACCAAAAATCCTTTCATGCCTCGTAGGAACAGAGATAATACCAAAAAATTCCTACTCAACACCCCCACCACTTCACTGAGTCACCCTTCTCTCTTCTTTGGTGGCAGTGATCCAGAAGAACCTATAGGTGAACCTCCTGAGATATAGGAAAATCCTATAACAAAGAAGAGCAAGAAAAAATTCCTTTTGAGACCATGGCTGACAACAGAAATGGTAGAGACGATGACGAGAGAATAGAAGGTACCTTCCCCATCTAAGAGACCAACGGGGACATGAAAATGAAGAACATAAGTCCCTCAGCGTTACCTCATTTCCATGGATTGACCATTGAAGACCCTGATACCTTCTTGTTTGAGTTTGTTGTCCTTTGTCGAACTTATGACTATACAGAAGATGAGAAAAAGTTGAAACTCTTTCCCTCTACCCTCAAGGATGCAGCATTACGCTGGTTCATGGGGTTACCTGGAAACAGTATCACTACTTGGGCTCAGATGCAGCAAGCATTTAACAACAAATACCGGGATTACTGTAGGTCAAAGGAAACCAAGGGAGAAATCTTTTGGATGACCATGGGAAATGATGATTCTTTAGAAGACTACGAGGAAAGGTTCCAACTTAGCTATAAATGGGCCAGGTGCACACTTGACCCTGAATCTCTAAAGTTGGTTCTGCTCCGAGGAGTCCCTGAAGACCTTCTAGATACCCTTCACATGCTAGCTGGAGGAGACATTTACCAATTGACTTATGAGGACATAAATACTGTGTTTAGAAACCACTCTAGGGTAGCCCAGAAAAGAGGTAGGGGGAATCCACTTTCAGCTAGTACTACCTTCTCCAAGCATGAGTTTGCTAGTCAGATGGAAGACCTCAAAAGTGAGATGAGACAGACCATTTCCATGCAACTTGATACTTTCCAAATCCAACAAAAGAAAGAGGAAGCTGAGAGGGCTTTTGCCATTTTTTGTCCCAGATGTACGAGGAAGCACCCTAAGAACGAGTGCCCATTGCACTCAGTAGAGGTATGTTTCATTTGTGAGGAGAACCACCCCACAAACCAATGCCCAACCTTACCCAGATTCAAAGCCATGTACCAAGGGACTGAGGCACCCATTGAACCTCTCTACTTCCTCAACCAAAGGAGGCCGCATGGACCCAGGCCTTACCAGCAGAGGATGCAAGGGACATCCCAAGCTTATTATAGCCCCAACCAATCTGCTCACATGCCTTCTTGGGGTCCCCCTACTCATCCTTCTTGGTCTGCACCTCCTCCGTGGTCTTATCCACCTCAATACCATACTCAACCCACTGCTCATTCGTTTCACTTACATGTCCAGCCACAACCTCAGTGGAATGCACCTCAGCCAGGGTGGACAACTCTCCTTCCGCCATTCTGCCTCCACCACCGGCTCAGCCACAACCATTACCTCCTGCTCCTCCAAGACAACCCCAGATGCTTGCTCAACTGAACCCAAACCCCCAACAACCGACAGGCCCAGCAGGTATACACTGGGGAGACGGCATGTCTTACCTATGCTATGGAGATCCAGGAGATCAACCTGCGATTCGGGAAGACCCTTCCAGATCACCAACCTCCTCCCCCAGAGGACGAGGAAGAGAAACAGGAAAGTGAACCCAAAGCCATTCCACCCTTTCCTGAGAAACTAACAGTAAGCACGCAACCAAACCCAGAGGAGACTGAACTTCTGGGAGAACTGAAACAGTTGTGTGTGAAAATACCACTTCTCCAGGCCATCAAAGAAGTACCAATATACAACAAATTGATTAAGGAGAAGTGTTTCAGGCACCCAGGCAGGCGAAAGAGAGATGCCTCAACTATCAATGTCATTGGACAACTGTCCGATCTAATGTTGGGGCAAGTAATTTGTCCAAAGTATTTGGACCCTGGGAGTCCTGTAGTTGATGTCCACATGAATGGCACCATAATTCCCCATACCTTGATTGATCTAGGGGCTGCCATTAATGTGATGACCAGGGACACCATGCTTAAACTCAACCTTTAGAATTCCTTAAGGAAGACCTCGACAGTCCTGCAGTTGGAAGATCGCTCCACCGTGACTCCCGAAGGGATTTTGGAAGATGTCTTGGTCTCTGTTGACTCTTGGGAGTACCCTGCGGACTTCTTGGTCCTTCAGCCAAAGGAAAATCTCACTGGATACCCCCTCATTTTGGGAAGGCCTTGGTTAGCCACTGCAGATGCTTACATCAGTTGCCGAGCTAGAAGCATGACCATCAAGAATGGGCCTATGTCCAAGCAGCTAGTCCTATATCCTCCTGCCCAACCTCTGCTAGAACATGACTTACCACTCTGGTTGGAAGAAGGAGATGAGGATGAGGCCTACTCTGCACCATTGTGCATAGTAGAAACCACTAGGGGAGGTCCTCAAACCGAGGATGATTTGATTGAGACTTTGATTCAAAATCCACGTCCCAGTGCACTGTTCTTAGAGAAATTGGTGGAAGATACCCAAGCGAGCACCTTAGTGGACCTTTGTGTGACTATTCCAACCTCTCCCAGAGTTAAGAATGTGGATTTTGGTCCCGAAAGAACTTTAAAGATCAGCTCCTCCCTATCTCCTTCCCAGGAGAAGGAGCTATGTAGCTTACTAAACAATCATTTAGATGCTTTCGCTTGGAGCTATAAGGAGATGAAAGGAGTCCATCCTTCAGTATGTACCCATCACATCTACATTAAAGAAGAGTGTAAACCAGTCAGGCAGCCTCAGAGGAGAATGAATCCAACCCTTAAAGACATTGTCAAAGAAGAATTGCAAAAATTATTGGATGCACGATTCATCTACCCTATCTCCGATAGTGAGTGGGTCTCGCCTCTAGTGCTTGTGCCCAAAAAGAACGGGAAGTGGAGAATTTGTGTAGATTACCGAGAACTTAACAAAGCCACAAAGAAAGACCATTTCCCTTTGCCTTTCATAGATAAGGTGTTGGATGGACTGGTAGGGAAGAAGTTCTTCTCTTTCCTAGATGGGTTCAGTGGGTATAACCAGATCCAAATTAGCTTGGAAGACCAAGTTAAAACCACCTTCACCTGTCCTTGGGGTACCTTTGCCTACCGAGTCCTTTCCTTTGGGCTATGCAACGCTCCTTTCCAGAGAGCAGTATTGAGCATCTTTTCTGAGTTGGTCCATGATTCGGTAGAATCTATATGGATGACTTTACTCCTTATGGGTCCAACTTCCAAGAAGAATTGACTAATCTGGGAAAAGTTCTAACCAAGTGCATTGAGATGAACCTGTCCCTCAGTCCCAAAAAATGTGAATTCCTGATGACTAAAGGGACCGTGCTAGGTCATACCATTTCTCGGCAAGGATTACAAGTGGACCCTAATAAGATTGCTATCATCCAAAAGGTCCCACCTCCTCAAAAGGTAAGAGATGTTCAGAGTTTCCTAGGCTTAGCAGGATATTATCGAAGATTCATTAAAGACTTTAGTAAGCTAGCCTCGTCGTTGTTTGGCCTCTTAGGGATAGATGTTGAGTTTAAATGGACTGACAACTATCAAGGGGCACTGGATGAGTTGAAAGATAAGCTGGTATTTGCCCCGATCTTGAGAGGTCCAAACTGGTCCCTACCTTTCCACATCCACACTAATGCCTTGAACAAAGCCATAGGGGTAGCCTTAGGACAAGTTGAGGAGAAACTCCCATATGCCATATACTTCGTCATCAAAAACCTGTCCAAGGCAAAAATGAACTATACTGTAACCGTGAAAGAGTTCCTGGCTATAGTCCATTCCCTAAACAAGTTCAGACACTACATCACTGGTTATCAAACATTGGTACACACTAATCATGTTGCGATTAGATATTTAATGAATAAGCCTGATGTCAATGCTCATATCATTAGATGGTTACTTTTGTTGCAGCAATTTGATTTGACGATTGTTGACAAGCCAGGTAAGGAAAATGTTGTTGTTGACTTCTTGTCTAGATTGGACTTGCCTGTAGGTGAAGAAGGAACAATGGATGACCAGATGCCTGATGAAAATATGTTTGCTATCTCAGTACTCTCTCCATGGTTTGCTAACATAGCAAATTACTTGGTCTCGGCACAGTTCCCTCCGCATCTATCCTAAAAGGAGAAGAGCAGAATTGTAAGTAAGAGTGCCCCGTTCACTTGGATCGGGGGCAACCTGTTTAAACTTGGCCCAGATCAAATCTTTAGACTTTGTGTTAGGGAGGAGGAAGTCTTTGAAATCCTCCTAACCTGTCATGAAAGACCTTGTGGAGGCCACTTTGCAGCAAAAAGGACTGCCTTCAAAATTCTACAGGTAGGCTACTATTGGCCTACTCTTCATCAAGATGTCAGAAGATACATCAGCCAGTGTGACCGATGTCAGAGGATGGGGAAACCGACTCCAAGGGATGAAATGCCTCTCCAACCTCAAGTGACCTTCGAGCCATTTGAGAAGTGGGGCATGGATTTTGTGGGTCCTATCAACCCTCCTTCAAAGCAACGGTCTTACATCATTGTGTGCATCGACTATTTGACCAAGTGGGCAGAAATGAAGGCAATCAAAGCAGCAACAGAAGAAAAGGTGGCTGAGTTTCTGAGGAAAATATCTTCTACAAGTATGGCTACCCAAGAGAGTTAGTCACAGATAAAGGAAGCCAGTTCACCTCCAACCTGATTGAAGATTTTCTCGCTCATCACAAGATCAAGCACAAGACTTCCACCCCCTATTATCCCCAAGAAAATGGGCAGGTGGAAGTCACTAATAGAGCATTGGAAGGGATTTTGACTAAGGTTGTAAGCAGCAGCAGAAATGATTAGGCAAACTGCCTGGTTGAGGCCACCTGGGCCTACAACACCACTTGGAAGACTACAACTGGTTTCACACCTTATGAGTTGGTCTATGGGAAGAAAGCTTTGTTGTCCATAGAGTTCAAGTACAATACATTGAGGGTGGCAGCTCAGCTGGACCTAGATCTTAGTCATGCTCAACGTGAAAGATTATTGCAGCTGAATGGATTAGATGAACAAATAATACAGGCCCTCCTCCACTCAGAAGTAGTTCAACTCCAGAGGAAGATATGGCATGACCGGCACCTTAATGAAAAGCAATTCCAGCCGGGAGATTGGGTGTTGCTGTATGACTCAAGATACAAGGATTTCAAAGGAAAGCTGAGGACAAGATGGTTAGGACCATATACAGTGGAGAAATGCAATGACAATGGTTCAGTCCTTATCAGGAACATTGATGAAGAAGCCATCCCCATGCTTGTGAATGGGCATCAATTGAAAATCTACAAGAAACCCCTTTCAAGGCAGGAGTTCATTGAAACTGTGGAAAAATCAGTGTTGGTAGTAGAGCAGGGTTATGCCTCTATTCCAGCCACACCTTGATCATCAAAAAAAAAAAAAGAAATAAAAATATCCCTAGGTGAAAACCTCGCTGAGGCGCCCAGGGCAGACAGTGAGGGTGAAAACCTCATGGAGGTGCCCCAGCTATCTCTCTGAAAATAAAGAAACGAAATAAAAAAATCCTTGGGCGAAAACCTCTCTGAGGGACCCAGGGCAGATAGTGGGGGTGAAAACCTCATGGGGCTCCCTTGCTGTCTCTCAAAAAGAAAAAAAAGAAAAAAGAAAGCAAAAAGAAAAAGAAACAGGTCTAATCTCTGGAATTATTGCAGGTTGCAAGGAATACAGTGCAGATGAAGAAGGTCGCAAAAAACGAGGACAGAGGTACGTACCAAGCTACCAGACATCGTCACAGCACCCCCTCCATGGCCACTCACTTTTTCCAGGATTTGAACACATTTGGGTCGAGATTCAACCTCCTACAGGAAGCTCTGAGCTTTCTACAGTAAGTTTTGGGGCTTTCTACAGGAAGTTTTGCATTTCTACAGGAAACATCCTGTAGAGCCTTCGGGCAGGCCAAAGTCGATTCTGGAAAGGGATTTAAAGCTTGAAGTCTATTGATGAGACCTGCAGCCACTCCTCTCTTCCATCCATCACCATTTTCATCTCTTTCCACTGCCATTACAACAATCTGGTCCTGTATTCCTGCACAGTCATGCAAAGAGACCTGTTTTCTTCAGATTGAAATTTTTTTCAAGGGACAAATCAATTACAGGAAGGCTCACACACTCTACCTATTAAAGCTTCATCAGGACCCTTCAATTGTGAATACAACCCTGCCCGTTTCAGCATGCATCCCAGGAGGAGAAACAGCTACAGGATGTCCTACAGGAATCCTGTAGCAGGTGATCCGCCTGGAATACACACTATGGAGTCAATAGCAGTTGAAATCAATGAAGGAGGCATGTAACTAGCTCCGGTTGAACGTGAACACCTCCTCGACAGCTGAGAAAATACAGAGCCGTGCATGCAACGTTCACCACCAGAGGATCGGATCCCAAAGCCTTGCATGCAGCATCAGCCAATGAACGAAGGAATTCCAGTGCCTATGCACAAAGCAGCAGTGAGCAAGGCCATCGTTCCACATCCAGAAACCTGCAGAGCATGTCCGCGGCCACATAGGTAAGTGTCTAACCTTATTTCGTCAAATTGCATAGACTATACTATGAAAACTACATGTCTGTGAATGGTACGGATTGAACGAATTCGGTGGCCAGTCAACTGGCCACCCACAGTCAGTTGAATGGCCTCGTGGGATTCAAATGAGCTCGGTTACGCTCGAATCTACCAAAGGGATGTGGAGCCGACACGTGGGAAGTGTCCAATCGAGGAAAATCGGCGGATTTGCAGTGAAATTGGCAGATGAGCAATGATGACGGCGAGTAATGGCAGAGATAGAAAATGGCGGTCAGAGACACGCCAGAGAATGATGGCTGTGACGTTGGCTAATAGATCGGCCTGGACACCTGACCCCCATGCCATTAATTGTGCCGTAACTCAAAATCTTTCAGCCAGAGCACTCACATTAACCACTGTCATTTACTCTTGCAACCGGTTTTCAGCAACGTACGCGTCCTCCTCCTCTGCAATTCGTTAGCCCAAGATTCTTGGCCCGTTTCAAACTCCTCCCGCGTCCCAGGCTTGCTCAGAAGCACTGTGACGTCTTTCGGAAGCTGGTAAAGCTCTCTACAGGAAGGAGCTCTACAGGAAGCACAGCATAGCCTCCCAGAGCAGAGAAACCCGGATCTTCTGCATCAGAATTGGAGTTTCGAAGAGAGGTAGGCTCGAAAAACGCCATACCCATGCTTGATATTTTGAAAGGTGGTAAATTAAATTGTTTGGAGTAGGAAAAATTAAAACAAGTCTGCCTGTGGGTCAAGAATGGTGGTTTGCCTGTATGATACATGGAATTTATTTCAAATGATGTTGCGTCACATTCTCCTCCACGGTTCCTGTTAACAAATTCCTCCTGTAGAAACGATAAACCTCTGTAAGGGCTGATCTGTGCATAAAAAAATGTGACTTGTATGTGATTGGTGTGAAAATTAAGCTCTACACTCTGTCTGTGAGAGCCTAATTTCCTTTTGACAGTCGAGTTTTGGGCAGCAGCAGCATTATAACCAGGGAATTGGTGAAAAGGGAGATACAAACATTTGAGAAACCCTGTCCTGAGAATCAAAGGAGGAAACCATACACAGAATTCCCCTTCTGATCAGAACACAAGCCAAAACAAAGCATTTTCACCATGCCAGGAGGGTTTATCAGAAAGGAACCCTCAGATTCTAGGAAATTGCGAGAAAACCCCGAGGTGGTAGACCTATTTACCCATGCCAATTGGATGACCTTCTGTGATAGAATTCAAGGTCATGATGATGAGGTAACAGAAGAGTTCTTAATGTCTCTGCAGCCCAAATCCAAGATACTAGCCATTGTAAATTTCAGAGGATTGACCTTAAAACTCACCCCACAACTCATTAGTCGAGTCACTGATTTGCCATTGGGGATACCCTGGAGTAAAGAGGAGAGGGCATTGGGCCAAAAAGCCAAAAAGGCATTCTTCCTACCAGAAGAACAGTTTTCAGAGGATAAAAATGGGGTCTGAAGAGCCAACCTACATCCATTTTGGAGTGAGGTCAACCTTCAGATCATGAAATACATTACCTATGAGAGGTGGTTCAGTATTGTATATGGTTATCACTTCCGGTTGCTCACTGAACTCAGGCATAAGATGGATTTACCCACAGAACAAAAGTTAAGCATCCCATATTTCCTCCTACAATCATTGATGGAGTGTGGCACAAAAATGAAGGAAGGGACACCGAACCAGATGGCTCATCAACTTATCAAGCTTCTAGTAGAAGATGCCCTCCATACCTATATTGTCCCTCTATCTTGGGAGATTTTCCGCAATATGTCCAAGAATGATGATATCCAGATTTTGGCCGAGGAACTCACTTCATCCAACAGTGAGGAAAGGGAGCTCATTGGGGTAGAAGAGAAAGCCAAGGGTAAGGAACCCCAGGACAGACCACCACAGAAAAAGCAAAAAGAGAAACAAGAGAAGGGCCAAGCTGCTGAGCCCAAAACTATAGGTGGAATAAAGGCACAAACGCCAAGGGAGAAACAGTTGCAAATCAGGGAAGAAAGGATTGAAAAAGTCCAAGCAAGTGAGGGCACATCCAAGGAAACCACAACAAATTTGAAGGAGAAGGCACCCCCAGCCAAGCAGGCCAAAACAACAAAAATCGTTTCTACAGGAAGACAGAAAATAGTCAGCACAGGACTTTCTACAGGAAGTCTGAAGACAGAGCAACAGAGGGAAAAATCACCATAAATTTTAGCTAGGGAGGTAGCAGCTGTGCTGGCCACCCTAAGCACATCTCCCAAGTAGAAGGGAAAGCGAAAGAAGGAGCCTCCCCTGTATTTTAAGGCAAGAAGGAGTGTGAGGATTAAGACTGGTAGACCCCAGCCACCGTCAAAAGAACCAATCACAATTGTAGACACCCCTACCACACAAAAGGAAAGGTCCCCCTCCAAGGCATCCATCACTTACGAATGGGGAAGCCTGAAGACATCCACCTGGAAAGAGAGAATGAAGATGTTGGACACAAAGGCCTCTCTACAGGATGTTGAGACTATTCTACAGGAAACACTGGCTAGGCTGAAGGAGACCGGAGCAATGGAAGGTGAGGCAGCTAAATCACCACAGGAGGAGGAAAAGGTGGAGAACATTGTGGAACCTAGCCCCCAGCCCAGCTTGGGCTCCTACTATAACTTCTTAGAGGCCAGAAAGATCATTCCTCAAAAATTCATAGTGCCACTTTTCCTTGCACTAGAAGAAGAGAGATTGAGGACCCACACTTGGATGAAAATCGCTAAGTCCAAGGGTGTGGCGGATATAGGTCCTCTGGAGGAACAACTCAAAGAGGCAAGGAGGGAATTGGCTATGGTACGACATGTGGAGAGCAGCCAGCGGGTCAAGCTACAGGAAGAAAATGAGCTGCTTAGACAGCAGCTACAATTATAGGGATAGAGGAAGGAAGACAGGCCTCATATCTTGGGAGAACAACAACAACAGGAGGAGCCCACAATAGCCAAAGATACCCCTGATGAACAGAAGAGAAAGGAAGGGATGCAGACTGAAATTGAGACACTGAATCGACAACTACAAGAAAAAGAATTGGAGACACATTCTCTGAAACAGTAGGTACAAGAAAAGGAGGCCCAACTGGCCTGCATGGCCAGATGGGCAATGGAAGCTCTGCAGTGTAGGTAGCCTGCCAAATCCTATGCCCTATACCTCAAGGATCATTGGTTACAGTTTCAGATCAATACCTTGGCCCAAAGGGGCATCTCCCCATTCCAAAATTATCATTAGTTTGCAGCTCTATGTGGTAGTAGTTCATCTGAGTATAGGGCCAAATTATCAGAGTTCTACTTGCACAACTTTGCCCTTCCGAACATGAACGCATGGGATCCCAACATGGTGATAGGATATGTCTAGCTTATGGCCATGGCCTCTTGGATGAACCATGAGGAGAAGAGAGCAACAGAGGTCCGCAGTATCATAGGCAGAGAGCTCAGTGAGCCACTCATGATCAGAGAAGAGCCGGATGACCCCTCAGTAGTGATAAGCGCCCACCAGCACTTGGCTAACAGTCCTCAGGATCTACCGGAATACATTGAGCAACAGGCTCAAGCCATTGCCCACTTTGAGGACATGGAGAGACTGTTGGGAGAAAACTGCATGCATGCCTACACAAGGCGGTGGAACACACTGCCTCGCAGCCTGAAGATAAAAGAATACCACTCTCCCACCAGGATGAGGGAAGCCTTGGCAAGGGTAACTCTCTACAAACAGTTGATGCAGAATTTGCAGGCCAACTAGATTGGCCTGAAATTCAGTCCTCCTTTACTTTTGGGATTGCTATAACGAGTGAAGGAAGAGGATGAAGGTAGACAATGGGAGGAAGTGGAAAGGAAGGCAGGATTCCACGACCGGGAAGAGGATATCACAACAGAGGCCTGGGAATTGAGGGAGGCGATCAAAGCCATAAAGGATGATGAGCTGGACTAGTTGCTCAGAGGATGAGCAACCCATTTAGCAGGGGGGTGATGATGAGCCCCGAATTGGGTAACTTATTGGGCTCATTTTGCCTAATTGTCCTTGTTCAATCCTCCATTTTTCATAGATTATGCATGTTTTTCTAGTATGTTTATGTTATTTGAACGAATAAGGGTGGTCACTCTACCAAGGAGGCTAATACGTGGTCATTTCAGGTTTTTTGGAAAAATTTTGGAGCAAAACCAAGCAATTATGGCCCAGGTGACAGCCAAGCTTGAGGTGAGGATTCGTAGGGAGGTTTTCTGTGGCATTAAATGGCCCTTCCTCGAAATCTCCACCCTCAACTCCGAGCTCAACAGGCCACCAAAACGAGTTCTAAAGGCAGCCAAGCAGCTTTGGGAAGAGTGACTGTTTACTAACAGTTGGAACAGCTGAGTCCCTTGAATCTAGGAGGGCTGCTAGCCCCCTCGTATTGTATAAATAGGAACTATTGTTATTTGCACTGTAGTGTTGTCCTTTTTCAGCTCGTTTTTCTTAGCTACTGCTGTACAACTTTCTTGTGATGATTATTTTTGAGTAATGAGAAGCAGCTTTACTTGGCATCAGATCTGAGTTCTTTATAGGAGCCTGTAGCTCTTGGGGTTGGGCCCAACCCAAGTGCTAAGGTCTCCTTTATGTATTGTTATTTGTTCTTTATGTATTTGCAAAATCATTTCTGTTAAGTAGCTTAAATCTTGCTGATTAACTAGGTCACTGTTAATGGTTAGAAAGACTTTTGATGCTCAGATTTAGTTGATAGGTTGTTAACAGGGAAAAGCTTCAAAAAAGGGCCATCAAACATCTCTGGTTTCACCTCTCCCTCAGTGGGATCAGGAGTTGGGATCAGGGTGACCTTGCTGCCCACAAAAACACTGATTTTGCTTTGCCATGCAATCACTAGTGTTTGATTTTCATTTGTAGAAGTTGGTTACAAGTTTAGACTTTTGCTTGCTTAGTTGCATGAGTTAGTATACATGGTTTCATTGCAGTTCAAACTTCTGTTCATTCTCTTTACTGACAGCTAGATCAGATTAGGTCAACGTGACTAGGTCTTTGATTTTACAAGTCTTCGTCGGTTCAGTTGGAAAAATGACTTGCAGAGCACCATTACCACTTCTCTACCTGCCCATACTCCATCAAACCCATTTTCTCCATCCCTCAGCTCAACTTCTAGCCTTACGTTTGTCATTTGCTCACATAACCCTAGTTTTTGTGCATCATTGCTTCAATCCTCCTTGAACAAATCCAGCCATCTCTGTTGGAGAGGCAAATCCCCTCTACGGATAGAGGCGATCCCTACTAGCCCAGAATGGGTCTAGCAACAATCAGTCAATGCTACTATGCAAGTTCCTAATTGCAATTAAACAAGAGGTAAAGAACACCTACTTGGATTCCAGCGTTGTTGTTTGATGAAGAGATGCCACCTTCACTCCTTCGCTCCGGCTGGTCACAATCTCCCGCGATCTCCGCGAATAGATACCTGCACACACGAAGAGGAAACAAACACAAGCGTGAAATCTAATAAAAGCAACCATACATCAGTCAGAAAAGATGTAATTCACATTTAACCATTGCATAGACAAACGAGAATGGAACAATAATAGTAGTCATCTATTATTAATCAAGCAGAGAAGAGTACAACCAAATGTTCTGACGTCGGTATCCTTCTTAGGAGGGGCCAGTCAGCCAGTGTCTCAAGCATTCACCTTTGGAAATGATTCTCCCAATACAAGAAACTCTCTCTCTCACACAAGCAACACAAAAACAACCTTCCCTAAGCTATCAAGCACTTCCACACTTATCACACCAACTACCTATAGGAGCAATCTGAGCACTATAAGCTCCACACAATCCAAGCTATTCCAAACTAGCTGCTCATGGTAATGGTGGAAGTTTATATAGGAGAAGGAGCCTCCTAAAAGGGTGGAAGGATGAGCTTATCTTCAAGGGAAGTAGTTGCAAAGGGTCGAACAGACATGCCATAGAAGGGAGTCGATACTCACAAGGCCAACAACCAAGTCTGGAGTTATCTGGAAGGCTGGCTGTTGGAACAAATTCGCCAAAACTGGATCAGCGCGGGTGCATAACTGGTCTGGCGCGCTGACGTCGCAAAGACATAATGGAAAGGGCCATGTCAGCGCAGGTAAATACAAGCAGAGGCTGCGCTGGTCATGAAATTCGATCAGCGCGGAAAAGTCGTGTGCTTCCGCGCTGGCAGCGCACGTGGTCTGTTATGAAGCGCCAGTCATCGCGGATATTTTAGAAACAGACGCGCTGATGAGGAAAACTTTGGAAAAGTGGGTTTTTGGCCAGTTCAGAAGGCATGAACTTGATTATTGTGAACTCCTGACACAGTAGGGTGACTGACAGGGAGACAGTGACAAATTACTGTGTAACAGATGCCCCCTAAAGGATGAAGACCGAGAGAGTGGGAGGGGTGAAATGCTTTACAGAACCTTGCCGAACTAGAACACCACCAGGAAGGACCGAATATCTCTGATAATCAAGTACATGCAGTCTAGGCATGGGCGCAGCCATCCGAAAGACATGCGAAAAGGTCTGTGGAATGGACGCAACCACCCAACTAAAGAGACCAAAATGATGATAAGGTATGGTCGCAACCACCCATGAAGACTCAGGTATGGGCGCAGCCATCCATCAATGAGTCATGTAATGATCATCCACAAAATCGCAACCTGGACCATAACAGACAGAGATCCAGGGTCTTGCGCTCCGTCCGACCCGAACAAAGTACAAGTCCAAGCATGTGAATACATGGGCTGAAGTCGAACATGCATGAACATCGTCTGATTACCAGTCAGTGATGAAAACTGTTAACAGACACGAGAGGTACCACCAATAATGACAATGGTCCTCAAGGTACTATAGGTACAATCCGCGGCGTGTGAATCAATGAGCTGGTGTCGAACACCCACGGAATCATTCGATCGGAGGCCAATGATGTAAACCTCGCATCGAACACGAAGAACCTGCCATTAAGGCATGCAGGCTCCAAGGCACCTGAAGGGAGTCTCTAAGTCGCCTTCCTGGATAATGAGCTGAAGTCGACAGGAAGTGACCTTGATCGAAGGTGGGCCATAATGTTTCCCACATCATCGACACGAGACAGAGGTAAAATGATTTGTGTGAGATAGCAGATGAGGTTGTATTATTGCAGAGGTCAACTTCTCTTGAACATATCGGCGGCACGACAGTGGATTTGGCAGTATTTGACATCAAATGAGCAGAGGGTATGATGACGATGGCAGTGAGCAAATGAGAGGTCAAAATAGGATAACCCATACCCACAGAGGTCAGTTGTGAAACAAAAATGAGAAATCCCCACCTGACACAAATGCAGACCAGTGCCATGTTCAAGAGCGACATACTGCCGACGCGACAATTGCAGTTCCATTTTCCCCACCATTTCTGGCAGGTACCCCGGTTATTTTTGGATGACAAGCTTGACGGGGATAGCATATGCTTGAAGAGTGTCATTTCGACAATGCCCGATGTCATCAAGTGTTTAACGAGCCTGACAAAGGAAAAACTCGGCGCCTTTTCTTGTTTAGAGAGTCTGAAAAGACAGCGGAAAAGGAGACTCCAGGGGGGTCCTTTTTCGTAAAGTTGTGTCTCTCGAGCCCGAAAAAGTATAAAACAATGCTCGAAAGAACCGCCCGACCATTACGATCGAGGAGTACTTTTCATAAATAGTGCCTTCGACCCGAAAAAGTAAAAAAGCGGTCGAAAACACGTCGTTTTAGAGCCAATAACGAGTGCGAAACGACAAACACCCGACAATCTTTTTAAGTTACACGGTCGGAAAAAGAGCTTAAAATGACCGCCTCTCGTTCCCTTTAACGAGCTGAAAGGAAGCTCGGCCATCTTTTCTTGTTTCATGTCGGAAAAGAGCTCAAAGACGACATTTTTTGGGACCAAGTGTATTTAGGACCATTATGATTTCACCGTTTCTGAGTACCTGCACAGTAAAGAATATACCCGCATAAATCCGTTCGACATGTATAAAAACATAGTGAAACACATATAAAGGCATAAGACATTGACAGAAGTGCTAAATCCATGGTAAAAGCATGACAAAAACCCACATTTGTAAAATCTATAGTTAATTAAGCCATTTTTACTATAAATAGAAGGGTAAATAGTCATTTTTACCATTGTTACCATATTGAGCCTTTGAGAACGTTGTGAAGCTGCGAAGTTGACGGAGCGAATTCTTCCCCGTGCGGACACCATTCATCGAACGGCTTGCTCCAGGTAGGTTCCCCTTGCCATGCGCTCTATTTTGAGTCCTTTTTTGAGCATTTTAAAGGTGGGAATTGGCCGTTTGGCCGAATTCTTTGAGTGTTGGTGCGCTCTCGGTCAGCACGGATTTCCCGCGCGGGTCCGCGCTGATCGAATTAAAATTACACGTACCACCTTCCCGGTCAGCGCGGAAAACCAGTGTTCTTCCGCGCTGACCTGGAGAAAAAACAAAGGGCTGCCATGGTCAGCGCGACTGTTTTAAAAACAGTCGCGCTGACGCTGTAAAAATTTGTTTTTTTAAGATTTGAACGTAAAAAACTCATTAGTCAGCACTCTAATATTTTTTAATGCTCATGCAGGACGCAATGGCTTTTCAGTGGCAAGAGAGGGCCCATGATGTCGAGGATATAGCTGCTTTTGCGGATGCGAATTGCCGAAATGCCATGCGGGCGTGCAGATTCATGAAATTCTTCCTCACTCCACGTCTGAGAGCTCAGCCTGACCTGCTTGAGTTCCTGATCAGGGCATGGAACCCAATAGATGGAAAATTTACCATCCGAGGCCGTGACATTGAGTTTGACCATATGGACATTTATTTTTTGACCGGATTGTCACGTCGGGGCATGATGCCTATCATAGAGGGGCAACGGCCCAGCGACGAGACACTTGACCAGCTCATGGCTCGAGTATGTCCAGAGGCGGTAAAATCGCGAAGTGGGAAGGTGGCAATTCCCACGGTGACTGATATGGTCCTTCGTTCCGTACTTTTTATGGTAACCCGGGCAGCGGGGAGCTTGGCCAACCATGAGGCCTCGAAGACCCATCTATTGCTAGCTCTCGAGTGCTTACAACCTACTATGTTCAACTGGGCAACGGCGGTGACAAACAGCATGAAGAGGCAACTTAGCAACTGTCGTCGCGGGGAGACGAAACAGTTTGGCTACGGGTCGCTCTTACTCCCACTCATTCTGGAGCGGGTGCCAGCCATGCGGCTACAGACCATGGCCGTGGATCCACCTAGAGGTCCTCGGGAGACGAGGGCCACTCGATGGGCCCGTATCATGCCGCACGGGGGTGGTGGCCGCCCAGTGGCTTGGGGAGTGTACTTTCGAGAGTGGCTGGACCAGCAGGTCATTTTCGTAGAGGACTGGCCATATGCCGGTATGGACTTCCGCAACGATCCTGACATGCCACTGCCCGCGGGAGAGCATTGGGACGATGGAGGTATGACACTTGATCTCTTTTTAATTTTTCAATGTTTTTGATTTTTCATGTACATGTCTTGATGAACGTCACGTTGTGCAGATGTGGGACCTGTTAGACCCATCGGCCTCGCCCCAGAGGCTCGGAGAGAGGGGCAAGGAGCTGGAGCCCTGGCCCTAGTTCCTCCAGGAGTTGACACGTCGGAGACTGTAGCTCTCAACCTTGAGGGTTTACTGGAGGGGGTGCCGGATTACCAGGGGGTCGAGGAGGTCCCTATAGAGCATCAGATCCACACAGTGGGGGTGGCACCCAGGATGCACCACCTTTTGAGGCGGGTGGCACGAGCAGCTGTATGCTACAGAGAGCATAACCCAGCACAGTAGTCGCCTAGGTTTATTTCCACTGATGTTTTGAGAGACATATGTCTCGGATGTACTGAGGACAGTGATTCCCTTTTGACATATACACTTATTTTTGAGCGCCTTAGAGCACCACACGATATATATATATATATACATACCGATTTTTGGATGGATCTTGTTACATATGATGATGTTTTGTTTATGTTATGCGAATGTTCAGTACAAATGTAATCTTATGTATGAATTTGCACAACACATGACCCATGTATTTTAATGTTTTTAATGCAAGCTTAAAAGCACACACAGCACGCATGCAAACTATGCTTGAGAAAATATCTTATTTACATATGCTTTACTCTATTATGCTTTCTATGTCTTCTTGTATGATGTTTATCTATTTCGCAAATGTCTGTCTAACACATGATTTGCCAATGCATCAGTCAACGTGTTTAATCGTCTCGGAATATGTTGATATGTGATATAGTCAAAATTCCTTTCTAACAATCTGACACGTAGATACAACCTTAGGATACGTTGGTCTCTGACGGAATATCGCCCGTTGAGTTGATGAACGACAAGCTGGGAGTCGAGGTTTACCATCATTGCTCGAATGCCGAGATCAACTGCTTCGGCTAGTAGCTCAATTACGGCACTGTATTCGGCAACATTATTAGTGGTATGACCGAGGCAGACTCCTTGAAGATCTAGCAACTCTCCGTGAGGATCATAGATCGCCCATGCCGCAGAAGACAAATTGCAAGTACTACGGCAGGCGCCATCAGCGAAACCAACATAAGGTGCACTAGACATCTGCACAAGAAGGAGAAAACACAATAAGAGGTAAACACGTCTTCACACCAAAGCAAAACATGAAATCATGCACACAAAACACACTAAAAACGCGTATGTACAAACTGAGTGCACGAAGTCATGCATAATATTTCTTCAAATACAGCCCGTTGCAGGGCTTGTCAAGAGGATTTCCTTCGTAATCAATCAACTCATATGCGCCCTTTTGTAAAACTCTTTTCACGATATAGGGACCTAGCCACATGGATTCGAGTTTTCCTGCCCCCAGCTTATCTTTAGCTTGATCGTAGAGCAGTACTAGATCTCCCTCAACGAAGGAACGAGGATGAATGTTCTGGTCAAAATGAGCCTTGACTCTCTTCTTTTGTGCTTCGATAGCCAGAGAAGCTAAACGACGAGTCTCGTCTAATCGTTCTAGGTAAAGAAGTCGTTCCTCCACCGGAGTGGTGTTGGGAAGCAACTCGACAGCTAATTTCAACGAAGGAATCTCACACTCGACGGGAAGGGTGGCCTCCAGTCCGTAAACCAACTGAAACGGAGTGAAACCGGTGGCGTCCTTCACAGAAGTCCGGTAGGCCCACAAGGCTGGGAACAACATCAGATGCCAATTAGACTTGTGCGTATTGACGGTGCATTGAAGCATAGTGATCAAAACTTTGTTCACGACCTCGACTTGACCGTTAGATTGTGGATAGTACGGTGTCGAACTATCTTGACGCAAGCCTAGTTGGGTCGTTAGTTCCGTCATCATGTGATTACGGAAATGCTTTCCGTGATCCGTGACGATAGCCTGAGGGACTCTGAAACGAGTAATGACATGATTGAATAAAAACTGCGTCGCTGTGTAACCGTCTTCGTTCAATGTAGGCATCGCTTCGGCCCACTTGATGAAATAATCCACGGAAACGATGATGTACCCATGCCCCCCGGCCGAACAAGGGTTACAGGACGTATAATCGATGCCCCATTTGGCAAATGGACCTATGGTGACAACAGGGTGCAGTGGTGCGGGAGGGGCATGCATTTTCCGGTGGTATACTTGGCATTCATGGCATGCGCGAACGGCAAGAATGCAATCTTTGAAGATAGAAGGCCAAAAGTAACCAGCACGGAGAATTTTCTGGGCGGTACAATATCCGGACATGTGACCGCCACAAGCACCAGAGTGGCAGTCATTTAACACCCTCTCAGCTTCCTCGAGAGTCAGACATCGGCGGAGAATAGAATCAACGCCGAGGCGGTACAGGGTATCGCCCAAAATGCGGTAGGGTTGAGCTTGGTGACGAATTCGCCGTCTAGCATCTTTCGATACATTTGGACGGAAGGAAGACGTCTGCAAATATACGATAATGTCCCCGTACCACGGGTCGAGGGTGCTGATGAGAAACAATGTTTCATCCGGGATATGCTCCTCCGAACGAGATGGTGCAGAGTGAGATGGTAAGGAACAGAGCAGTTCAGCAAAGACCAGAGATTTCTTAGACTTGGCCGCAGTGAATTCCAAGTCAAACTCTTGGAGGATTACAATCCACTTCGAGTATTTGCCCCCCAGGAGTTGACGCGACAAAATGTAGGTCATGGGGTTGCAGTCAGAGATCACGGTCGTTGTGCGCAACAGGATATAATGCCGGAATCGTTGGACGGCGCAGACAGCAACCAATGCCAACTTCTCGACATGTGCATAGCGAGTTTCCATATCCAGAAGGTTGCGACTAAGATAATAGATAACGTGCTCGGTGCCGGCATCATCATCCTGCACTAGAACCATGCCGATGGTGGTGTCAGCGGCAGTTAAATAGAGAGTGTAATCACGGTGGTAGTTCGGAGGTCTTAAGAGCGGAGCTGAGACAAGAAGGTCTATAAGGCGCTCGAAAGATTCTTGGGCGATAACATCCCAACGAAAGGGTGTGTCTCGCTTTAATAACCGTGTGAAACCCTTAGCCACCTCGGCATAATTTGGAATAAATCGTCTGAGAAAATTAGCTTTACCCTGCAAGCTCTGCAATTGCTGCAAAGAGGCAGGGGGAGGAAGATTCAAAATGGCCTCGACTTTGAGGGGATCTAGACGGATGCCTTCCCGGGAGACGATGAACCCGAGTAGTCGGCCAGATTCTACGCAGAAGACACACTTATGCGGATTGAGTCGAATACGGTAGTGTCGACAGCGGAGAAAGATTTCGCGTAGATGAGATGGATGGTCTTGATGCTTAGCTGAATGAGCTGGAAGGTCATCCAGGTAAGGCTGTACGATGTGTCGAATATCATGAAAAGCATATGACATCGCACGCTGGAAGGTGGCACCGGCATTTTTAAGACCGAAAGGAAGCTTCTTATAAGCGAAGGTGCCCCAAGGACAAATGAAAGTTGTCTTATGCTGGTCTGCATGGGCTATGTTGATCTGGTTATAGCCAGAGAAGCCGTCCATAAATGAATAAATCTCACTTCCTGCGCAGTCATCAATAAGCTGATCAATGAAAGGCGTAGGAAAGTTATCTTTTGGACAGGCACGATTTATGTCGCGGTAGTCAACACAGACCCGGATAGTGCCCTGCTTTTTATTCACAGGGACTATATTGGATACCCACTCTGTGAGGGGGATGGCATAGATGAAACCAGCTCGAAGAAGCTTTTCGACTTCGGCCTTGATGGCTGCAGCCTTTCGAGGGTGCACTGGACGTAAGCGCTGACGAACAGGCTTAGCATCTGGATAAGTAGGTATTTCGTGCACCATAATGCTAGGGTCGATGCCGGGCATTTCCTCGTAATACCATGCGAAGACATCACGAAATTCACGAAATAAAGCAGTATAGAGTTGAACTTCCTCAGGAGTGCATGTGACTCCAATGAAAATATTCTCGACAATCCCTGGTTTAACAGAGATGTCGATAGGCTGGGTCTGCGTGATGTTACCCATATTGCCCTCCGAAGAGACTTGATATAGCTGAATAGGTGTTTGGAGGGGCGGAGATGGGACACATGAAGCAAACCGCTCGAGACATGCGACCATTTCTGAATGCGGAGGGAGAAACGAAGAACGATGGTGGTGATCTAACCAAGGGAGTTCTTCGAGAGACATAGTCTCTATGATGGCCTCATCGGAGGGAAATGTTTCCTTCAGGGGATTCGAAGTGGCCTCATCACCCAGCCAAGGGAAATGATCATATGAATCAGGAACACTGCTTAAAAAAACAGGTTCAGGAGGGGGAGCCGATGCAGCGACAATCTCGATGTAGTTGAGCTCGGCGGGACTCAACGGCATCATATCACCCCAAGAGTCTTCCTGATTCAAGGGAGGAAGAACCCATGGATCAGAATGTACTGAAATCATGTTGACAGGGGCGAGATTCGGAGGTGGGAGGGGAAAGACTCCCATTAAGGAGGGATCTTTGAACAGTCCGGCACCCACACTCACTAATGACTTGGAGGTATGCTCCACGAATGGCACATTTCCTTCAGAAGAAGAAGCAAAAAAGGACAGTTCGTCCACCGTGACGATTCTTCCTTGATGGGGGAAGCGAACGACACGGAACAAGGAGGAAGCCACGGCTTGCATGGCGTATGTCCAGCTTCGTCCGAGGAGGAGGTTGTAAGTGAGATTAGCGTCAACAACTTCAACCTCTACCTCTACAGTTTTCCCTTCTAAAGAGATAGGAAATCGTGGGAGGATACCAAATGGACGAGATTCTCTTCCATCGAAAGCTTCCAGGGTCGTAGGAGACTGGCTCAGAGCAGGAGAACCAATAGCCTTCCAGCAAGCAACTGACATGATGCAGGTTGAGGCACCCTCATCAATGACTGTACGATGAATCGTTTTGCCATTGATGAGGACCTGTATAAGGAAAGCCACCTGATGAGGTAGTCTCTGTGTGAAACCCTCGAGATCAAAAGAAATTAAATCCGAATCTGCCGGGTCGATGCCACCAATCGCTGATAGCAAGGACTTCCTCTGGGAGGGGCAGCTCTGGAGGACTTCTAACGCGGACATAGCAGACGGAGCCTGAGCTAAGTCCTCGACAATGCTATAGTGCTGGGCAGCACGAGCATTGGGGTTATAAGATGACTTCCTGAGTACACCTTTAGGAGGGGGTCGGGGGATCGTCTCAGTGCTGGGCCGTTCGATGTGAAGGGGACCAGAACTGGACGGAGGAGTGCTGGAGGGAACCTCCGGCTCTTTCCCGGCTGGAGATGGATAATCTTTCACTCGAGTTGAAACATGGATGGGAATCGTTCCAGCCATGAACACTTGAGAACCGAACGAGGAAGAGGATTGAGAGGGATCTGCCACCATTTGGGTCTGCTGGGAAGGGAAGGGCTCTTTTAGCACAGCAGGAGGCCCCGGAGCACCTTTCAAAAGTCGACTAACCTCGGACCGCCTTGGGCAATCCTTGGTGTAGTGATCCTCATCGCAGATGAGACAAGGATACTTAGGCTTTCGTTTAGCTCCTTCCTCGGAGGGAGGCTTAGGAGGGTCCTGCTTGGGCTGTCCAGATTTATCTTTAGCCTTCCCTTTCTTTTTCCCTTTTGAGGATTTGTCCGCCGCGGTGGACTGAACGGCGTTTACCTCGGAGGTACTCCCAGAAATTGATTGGCCCTGAGAAGCATTTTCGTTAGAGGCGTTCTGTTTCTGCTTCCCGGGGTTCGCGACCGATTTCTTTGATGACGAATTGACAGAACCAATGACTCCATCAACAGAAGGCTTTGGTGGAGCCTTGGGCTGTCCAGGCCTCGGGGCGTCTGGTAAATACTCATACAAAGTACCCGACTGAGAGTACACTAAGTCGAGGTACTGAGCTCGCGCGATTGCTTGCTCTTCAGTTACAAACGCTCCCATTGCGATATCTTTTGCAATCTTAGGGACAAAGGAAGTCGTGAACCAATCGGTCAGGAGTTGATCAGGAATCCAAAATTTGATCAAGCGACGACGCCTTCTCCATTCATGTATATGATCAGAGATGTGCGTAGCCGTATCCTGTTTGAGAGACGTGAGGAGATGTGTCCCAGTCTCGTACCGAATGGGCAACTGAAAATGAGTCAAGAAGGCCATAGCCAACGAGTTGAAATCTTGAAACATGCCGCGATTTAGTTCGATATACCACTTAGCTGCTGAACCAGTGAGAGTTCTCTGAAAGAGGTGGAGCCGGATAGAATCATCAAGCCATGAGTTCGATGAACACCAAAGGTGATAAGTCATTACATGGGCCTGAGGGTCTTCACCAGCTTTGCCATCAAACTTTGGACAATCACCTGGTATTTTGGTTGGAACCGGTGGCCAATATGGATTATGCAAAATGGGATCATTTGTTAACTTGGACACATCAGGCAGTTCCAACGTCGCTAAGAATGGTAACTGAGGGTTAAAGGACATTTGTGGCTGTGGATTCGAGGCGACATTAGGGTTCCAACCAGATGGTGGTTGCCCCCACGAACTCTGTCCAGACGGACCTGGCCCAAAAGGGCCTGGCGCGTAAGAACTTTGTCCCGACGGACTTGGCCCAAAAGGGCCTGGTGCATAGGGACCTTGTCCGTAGGGGTTCTGTCCATACGGATTCTGGCCATATGCGGACGGCTGTCCCTGTGTCTGCCCCCCAGCTCCCCATGTATTAGCAACTTGCCCTACAGGTGCAGGATACTGATAATTTTGGTAAGGAGTGACCTGTGGCTGTTGATAATTTTGATAAGGAGCAAACTGAGTTTTCCCCTGGGGTTGCTGGTAGCCATATGGTTGCTGGGCCCCATATTGAGCCTGATAGGGAGGCTGCATCTGGTAAGAAGGTTGAGGTTGTGGCCCACCTTGAATTTGATAACCCGTTTGAGTTTGAGGCCCAGAGTAATGTCCTTGAACCGGCTGGAGTTGAATCATCTGTCTCGAAGGTTGACTTGGTTGGATTTGAGATGGACCTGGCTGGCCAACAGGATGAACTTGCTGGGTGCCAGGCTGTCCGTGAACCACCAAGGGTTGTCCTTGTGGAACGGATGACTGAGCTGGCTGAACAACTGGTTGACCCTGAGGTTGGCCAGCTTGTCTAGATGGGTGATTAGGGCGGACAACGGGTTGACCTTGCTGCATAGGAGGTTGGCCCGTCTGCCCCCCAGGGTGCACAGACTGAGCAGAGGGCTGGCCTTGCTGTATAGTAGGTTGCCCCCCAGGGTGCATAGGCTGAGCAGTGGGTTGACCTTGCTGTATAGCAGGCTACCCCCCTTGCCTAGAAGGATGCATGGATTGAGCAGTGGGTTGACCCTGCTGAACGTAGGGTTGCCCACCCTGCCCAGAAAGATGACCGGACTGGGCAGTAGGTTGGCCCTGCTGTAAGTAGGGTTGCCCCCCCTGCCCAAGAGGATATCCCTGCTGGACTGCTGGTTGATTTTGAGGAGTATAAACTTGTCCAGTTTGTCCAGATGGGTACCCTTGCTGGAAACTGGGTTGGCCTTGCTGAACGTAAGGCTGCCCTGGTTGTCCAGTTGGGTAACCTTGCTGGGTACCAGGTTGCCCTGGATATCCAGTAGGTTGACTCTGATATGAAAACGACGGACCTCCAACGGCCGAGGGTTGTCCCGGGTAGGGTTGTCCCTGCGGGCCCCCAGATTGTCCTGGGTAAGGCGGGCCATAAAGTGATTTCCCTTGAGGGGTTTGCACATAAGGCGGCTGGCCTTGATTGGATGGTCCTTGGGGCTGTCTGGGAGGATTCCGGAGCCCTCGAAAAGTATGAGTAACGGGATCATACGTAATGTCCAACGGTGCCGAGTTCTCCTCGAAAGGTTGACGAGGCAGGGATGAAACGTTCTCGAGGTACTGACCGTTAGCATCATAATAAAAGAGTGGACCTTGGTAATCTGGGTCCACAATGGGCTGCCCGTGGGCATCATACGGCCCTGCTCCTGGAACACCACCAGAAGAGGGCTGAGCACTTTGTGCAGGATTAATGACTCCAGACGAAACCCCTGGTTGGCCCTGACTGTAAGAGGGACCAGCCCCAGGGTTTGTAGATGAGGATGTGGTCACAGCACTGACGACCGGAGTCGGGTGCGCTACACAAACGGTTGGATTGGTGGGAACTGAGGTAACAGGCGTATTAAGACCTGAAGTAACAGGTGTATTAAGAGGTCGCGAAATAAAGGGCCCCGTGGTGGCAATAAGACTGGGATCCCATATAGTCGTAGAAGTAGTTCTAGCAGCTATCCTATCCCTCATTGACTGATATCGTGGAGGGAGTGGAGAGGAAGCCGGGATCGGAGTTTCAATGTCTGTCACCACGGGTGTCTCACCTGTGCTGGAAGATGTCTCATCCATGGGGGAAGTAGACATCGGAGACGACATACCGAGAGGGGTATGAGGGGTATAATCGCTGTCAGGCTCCCATATAGGATTCCAATCTTCTATGTAATCTTCGTCGCCCGGGGCACGTACGTTGATAGGCTGGATACTCGGAACAATGGGAAGAGTATCGCTTACAACTGGTACCTCTGGAGCAACAGAAGGTGGAGAACCTTGATCACTTGGACCGGGAGTCGACGGGTCAGCCAGGATGACAAGACCCCTTAGAAAACCTAAAGAAAACTAACGACAAAGATCCTACTCAAAACTAACGCACACAAAATCTAACCAGGTGATGTTATCGTGGCCAAATAAATTTTAAGACACAAGAACCAAACTTGACCTTTTCATGTTTCAAGAGTCGAGAAAAGGACGAAAAGATGACTCCAGTCTCCTTCGAATGTTTAATGAGCACGAAGTGACAAGACGCTCACAGGCACCTTTTCATTTAGGGAGTCCGAAAAGGATCAAAAGTGACTGCTCTGGAGACTCTAGGTATAGGGTTTACCAAGTGTAGAGTCCCTACTTTACACCTTATCCTCCATCATTACCTACTGTTTTCATCACTTTCCTCTCTCTTTTACCTCATTTTCCACCCAGATCATTACATTAGTTGTCATTAAACATGATCAAGTGAGCTTTGCTAATGGGTAATTGTTTTGTTTAGTTTTTGACATACTTGCAGGTATTCCGCAGCCATCTGCTGATTCCACAGCCATCTGATGATCCCGCAGCCATTTTATTGTTCTCAAGGTTCCACGTGCTATTTTGTAGAATGAGCCACGTGGGCATGTTGGAATATACATGCTCGAGGTTCCTGTGCCATCAGTTCAGCCGGCCACGTCATTTGTACCTCCGGTCAAAGGGGGTCAAGTTTCGGTCAAATAAAGGTAGCTTAACGTGGATACGTAAGCTGTTTGATCACGTCGGTGGAAAAGGTGACCTGTCCATGTTTTGAAAGCCGTGGGGGACATGATCTAATGTTAGATTCATTGCCCATATCGACCAGGACCTCCAGCTTGACCACGAAGCCTATGACGTGTTAATTGCACCTTTAATACGCATGACAGTTAGTTCATTTTCTGTTTTTATGTTTACGTATTAGGCCATCTTACAGATGCCTATATATACTTGCGTCTGCGTACGCTGATGTTACCTTTTCAGATGCTATAGTGTATGTATTTGTGAGAATTTTGGCACGTTTTCAAACTCTGTTTTTATAAGAGCTGTTCCAGCACTTTTGGATTATGTATCTTTGCATATAAAGTAATGGAAACGTTGTTTTGAAGTCTTAAGAGCATCTGAGTTTTCTGTGGATAATATGAATGGAGGGCCCCTGTTCGTATTAGCCTTGTAAAGTATTTTCATGTTCATATTTCTGCAATTTCTTTATTTTACAAACATAATTTCCTTTCTTGAGTTATGTATAGCTTGATTTCTCTTTATTGCTGCAGCCTTTCTTTTCACTGATCAGATTTACTTCTTTGCAGGTTTTCACCCGGGATTAAGTGTGTTGTGTTTGCTTTAATATCTAATGGTAGTTGCAGTTGTCTTGTTCATAATGCTGCCCTTTTTACTCTGTTTTCTAGACTAGTTTTAGCTTAGTTTTACAAGTTGGATACTAACTAATTTATGCTCTCTTTATCATGAATGGCTTATGTTTCAAGAGAACAGAACACTAATTAATTGCAGCTTGTATTTGAGTAGTCTTGGCTTGTGATACTAATACTTTTTCCACTTGTTACACATAATCACATATGTAGGAAGCAGTATGTTGGAAAAGGCTTAGTAGTGTTACAATTTGTCAATTAGAGTAGATTAGAGTTTTTATCAATTCTTGGATTTGTCTTCAGCTACCTCTTAATCGTGTTTTACGCAGTACTATGTGGTAGAAGCAGGGAGTTAGGAGGAGATAATCATTAACAACAATCCTTGAAGTGATTTTCTTGTTTCTTTTATTTGCAGCAGTATGGATAGAGACTAATGCCATTAGAACGTGGTCATTTACTTTCAAGTCATTTTAATTTATTCATTTCTTTCAAGTTCTTTTCCTTTACAAGTTCAGCAAGTAATTAGAAATCACCATCACACACACTTTCACTCATCTAGAACTCACCTCTCACACACTTGCACTCATCTGTCTATAATCATCACTCCATCTTAGGAAGATAAGTTAACCATAAACAACACCCCCAAACGACAAAAGCTCTAAGAAAGTTACTTAAGTACATATAGTACACCCTCACTTCATCAGCTTACGAGCCCCGGGTTGACAATTAATGACATCAATTTAGGAACACTAAATTGACTAAACATTTTGGCGCCGTTGCCGGGGAAGTGAAATTAAGTAGCCATACTTAGAGAAAAAAACATAAGAAAAATTTCAAGAAAAGAAGTTAATAACCTATCTAAGTATGCTCTCCTCTTGCACTTTAAAGTGATCTGGAGGATCAGAAAGGAGAAAGTTATTGATTTAGTAGTCTCTTGAGTATGCTCTCTTCTTGCACCTAGAGTGAACTGGAAGATCAGAAAAAAGAACTATTAACTTGACTTGAAGAAAAATAATAAAAAAAATGACATGCATAGAGCTAGAGATTCTAGAGGACGGTTTTTAGCTAGAGCTCGAAGTTCAATTTTTACAAGTCCATCTGCTTCAAGGGATAGACAAGAGACACCCCCCTTATCCCCAACCGAAACTCCTAGTCCTAGAATTCCTGGAATTCAAGAGCCAAGAGTTGACTCTCCTACACCTTCTATTGAGTTTGAACCAGGAAGAGACTCTTCTCTTTCTCCTACAGGAAGACCAATTGTAATTGAGGAATTGGAATCATCTGAAGAAGAAGGAGAAATCTCTTCTCATTCACCTTTTGTAGAGGAACCAGAAGATTTTGAAATCCCTAGGAGAATCATCATGGCAGAGGAAGAAGGAGGTGGTAGAGGTAGAGGTAGAGGAGGAGGAGGAAATAACAATAATAATGGAGGAGGTAGAGGTCCCATTGGAGGAGGAAATAGACATGGGGATAATTCATTTGGGTTTCCCATTGTTAATGAGGATTCCCGAGCCACTATGAAAAACATATCACCATCTGTCCTCCCTAACTTCCATGGGTTAAGGACTGAGGACCCTGAAACATTCTTATTTGAGTTTGAAGTGGTGTGTCGAACTTATGACTACCTGGATGACTCTCAGAAACTCAAGTTGTTCCCTTCAACACTGAAGGATCAAGCCTTGAAATGGTTCATGGGGTTACTCAATCAATCCATTAGGACTTGGGATGAGATGAAACAGACATTTTTGGATAGGTATTTAGACTATTGCATGCCTACTAATCACAAAGACGAGGTTTTTAAAATGATACAAAAAGAAGATGAGAGTCTAGAAGATTTACTTGAAAGGTTTCAATATAACTTGAAAAGAGCAAAAATGAATACCTTGGATGAAGAGACCTTAAAAGCCCTCTTATTAAAAGCCATTAGGGATGAATGGATAGACATCTTAAACATGATGGGGAAAGGGGATATTTCTCAACTTTCTCTCAATGACATAGCAGAACTTTGTATCCATCTCTCAAGGGGCAAATCAAAAACTCAAAAAGGGCCTAGAGATCCTTCTCTCCTTAGGGCGAATAAATCTGCAACAGGATCAGTGAGTAGGGCTGAAATCGGCAATATGCTTGATGAATTTAAAAATGACATCTTAGGGAGTCTTAGTGAACAACTTGATACCCTTAAGATTCACAATAAACAGAAAGCAGAAGCTGAGGCTTTGGCTATCTTTTGCCCGAAATGTAGAAAGAAACATGCTTTAAGGGAATGTCCCTTAGATGCACACGTTGTAGAAACATGTGTAATTTGCTCAGAAACTCATGAGACCAAGGATTGTCCCTCAATTCCTGGCCTCAAAGCAGTCTTTCAAGAGGATCCAGATACACTTGAATCTCTCTGTTTCATTGCAAGGAGACCGTGGCAAGGACAACAGAATCAAGGGTTTAACAACTCTATGAATTCTCAATCCCAACCAAATTGGAATCCTTGGCAACAACCTTGGCCTCAACCTCAAAATGCTTTCCAAGCATGGATGCAAAGCATGCAAAATCCTTATGCAAGACTTGCTCAATTCTATCAATATCCTCCATCATTTCAGAATCAGCAAGCTCCACAACTTCCAAGCCAAGGTCAACAACTATCATTGCCATACCCTCAACAACAACAAACTCCTCCACAAAATCAAAATTCTCAACTCACCCAGCAGAAGTCAAATCAACTTCCCTCTCAGCCATTACCGAATCCAAATAATAGGAACCCTCAAAATGCTTATGTGATGGAAGGTCAACCATTCCCTACCTATATGGTTGTTCCTCTCAATGAAGTACAACTTAGATCAGGTAGAATCCTAGATCAACCTTCCACAAGTGTTCAACAACCAAGCATTTCTGAGGAGGAATCTCTCAAAGTCAATAAAGGTTCTGAAGTATCACTTCAAACCCAAAATATCCAAAAAGAAAAAGAAAAAGAATCAATCTCTACAACTCCCCTAGTTGAGCAACCTACACCTACAACTACACCTCCCTTTCCTGAAAGATTGCAAATTGATAAAGGGGTGGAAAAGCAGATATGGGTGCATGACTATAACTTCCTAGATGAATTGAAAAATGTATGTATCAAGATCCCCTTGTTACAGGCCATTAAGGAAATTCCCATTCTAGCGAAAACAATAAAGGAGTTGAGTTTGAAGAAAACAGTAAAAAGAACCAGAGATACTAAAAGGATACATCTAGTTGGAAAAATTGCAGACATAATGATGGGTAAGATTACCATGCAAAAGTATGTAGATCCCGGTAGCCCTATTGTCAAAACTCATATTAACGGGGTTGAAATCCCAAATACTCTTATTGACTTAGGGGCCGCGATCAACATCATGAGTAGACAGACCATGGATCAGTTAAAGCTTCCTAACCTTCTCTTTACACCTACTTTGCTGCAGCTTGCAGATAGATCAATCATTAAACCTGATGGTGTATTGGAAGACATTCCAGTCTCTCTAGATTCTTGGGAATATCCTGTTGATTTTATGATTTTAACTCCCAAGAACAATCTAGGAGGACATCCTCTTATTTTAGGAAGACCTTGGCTGGCCACAGCTGATGCTTTCATAAGCTGTAGGTCTGGAGACATGTATATATCAGATGGTAATTCCACCAAGAAGTTCAACTTGTATCCCCCAGCAAAAGCCATAACAGAAATAGGAGAAGATGAATGGGTAGAGGATGAAGATACTATACAACCAGTTCTAACCATCTCTGAGATTAGCGAGGATAGTCAAATTCTAAATACATTAGAAAATTTTGAAGTATCTTTAGAATATGACTCTGAACATTTTCAGATAGATGCAGACATTGAATATCTCTCCTCTAGACAAATGTCTCTCTTCTCAATGGAAGAGTTTGGTAGTTCTACAGTTGAAATCCTCCCAGGAAAAACATTAAACATTAACAAAAACTTGGGAAGACCACAACAAGAAGAATTAACTAAACTGTTGCAAAAACATTCCACTGCTTTTGCATGGGAATACACTGACATGAAAGGCATCGATCCTAAGACTTGTATTCATCACATTTACATTGAAGAGAATAGCAGACCTATTAGGCAACCACAAAGAAGGATGAATCCAAACCTTAGGGAAATTGTGAAAGAAGAACTGCAGAAATTACTCAAGGTAAACTTCATTTACCCCATCTCAGATAGCCAATGGGTTTCTCCCTTGGTTATAGTGCCCAAAAAGAATGGTAAATGGAGAGTTTGCATTGATTATCGAGAATTGAACAAGGCAACCTTAAAGGATCATTTTCCTTTACCTTTTATTGATCAGGTACTAGACACTTTAGCAGGTAAAAAGTATTTCTCATTCTTGGATGGTTTTAGTGGGTACAATCAAATTCAGGTAGCACCTGAAGATCAAGACAAAACCACATTTACTTGTCCTTGGGGAACTTTTGCCTACCGAGTACTCCCTTTTGGATTGTGAAATGCACCTGCTACATTTCAAAGGGCTGTATTAGGAATCTTTTCAGATCTGATTCATGATTGTGTAGAGGTATACATGGACGATTTCACAGTTTATGGTAATACATTTGAAGAAACTTTGGAAAATTTGGAAAAAGTACTGGTAAGATGTAAGGAAACAAATCTTTCTTTAAGTCATGAAAAGTGTTTTATGATGTTTACTGAAGGGATTGTTTTAGGACATCATATTTCAGGAGATGGGATCAAGGTTGATAAATCCAAAGTTGAAGTCATCTCTAAGTTACCTGTTCCAAATTGCCAGAAGGATGTTAGAAGTTTTCTTGGGTTTACTGGGTATTACAGAAGATTTATTGAAAACTTCACTAGGATAGCATCTCCTCTTTTCAAATTGCTTACCAAAGACTGTGAGTTTAAATGGGATCCTGAATGTCAATCTGCCTTTGAAGCTTTAAAGTCTAGAATATCTGAAGCACCCATCTTAAGGGGGCCAAATTGGAAACTCCCTTTCCACATCTCTACTGATGCTTCAGATACAGCTCTAGGAGCTGTTTTGGGACAAAAGGATTTGATCCCTTATGCCATTTATTACACAAGTAAGAATTTGACTCCCACTGAGTTAAATTATACTGTTACAGAAAAAGAGTTCTTAGCTGTGGTACATGCAATCAACAAGTTTAGACACTACATAACCGGCTATGAAACCTTTGTCCATACTGATCACTCTGCCATAAGATACTTAATGAACAAACCTGTCACTAATGGTAGTGTTACAAGATGGCTTTTACTCTTACAAGAATTCAACATTACTGTGTTAGATAGACCTGGAAAGCAAAACACAGTAGCTGATTTCTTGTCTAGAATCCAAAACACTAATGAGGATTCTCCAGTAGAAGATAAGTTTCCAGATGAATACTTGTTTGCAGTGACTACCAAGACTCCTTGGTATGCAGATATGGCTAATTATCTTGTTACAGGGAAGCTTCCTCTACACTTATTTCCTAATGAGAAAAGGAAAATCATACGGGAGAGTTCACATTATTCTTGGATTTCTAATGAATTGTTCAAAACAGGGCCAGATTGTATAATCAGAAGGTGTGTTCGGGAAGATGAAATGCCTGACATCCTTAAGGCATGTCATGATGAACCATGCGGCGGGCACTTTGCTGACAAGAGGACAGCCTATAAAATCCTTTCTCTAGGATATTATTGGCCTTCTCTCTTTAAAGATGCAAAGCAGTATGTTAGAAGGTGCGACAGCTGCCAAAGAGTTGGGAAACCAACTCCTTCAAATGAAATGCCTCTACAGCCTCAGGTATGCATCGAACCCTTTGAGAAATGGGCTCTAGATTTTGTTGGACCAATTAATCCACCATCAAAGCAAAAGAAATATATACTGGTTTGTACTGATTATGTTACTAAGTGGGTAGAAGCAAAAGCATTGCCTTCTGCCACTGAAAATTCAGTTGTTCAATTTCTTTTTGAGGATATCTTCACTCGTTTTGGTGTCCCAAGGGAAATTGTGACAGATCAAGGCAGCCAGTTTACATCTAATTTGATGGAGAAGCTGATGGAGGAATATAAGATTAAGCACAGAACATCTACTCCCTACCATCCGCAATCCAATGGTCAAGTGGAATCTACCAATAAAGTTCTTGAAGGCATTATCACCAAGACTGTTCATCTTCATAGAAGAGATTGGGCGGAAAGGCTCCCTGAAGCCTTATGGGCCTATAGGACCACATGGAAGAACACAACAGGACATTCTCCCTATGAACTTGTTTATGGGAAGGAAGTCCTGCTTCCTATTGAGTTCCAAATCAAGACCTTCAAGATGGCAGTCCAATTGGGAATGAGCCTCTCAGAAGCTCAAAGACACAGAATGGACCAGCTAAATGAGCTAGATGAAATGAGACAAGATGCAATTCTAAGGACCGATCTAGTTCAGCACCAAAGATCTAAATGGCATGATCGTCATATCAAAGAAAGAAAGTTTCAGAAAGGAGATTGGGCTCTATTGTTTGATTCAAAATTCAAAGACTTCAAAGGAAAGTTTCAAACTCATTGGCTTGGGCCATATGAGATTGATGAAGTCTTTAACAATGGAGCAGTTCGAGTAAAAACTATCGATGAATTCCATACTCCTCTTATTGTGAATGGCCACCGCTTGAAAATCTACCAGAAGCCATTCTCAAAAGAAGAGTTTGTCAAATTGTTCAAAGGAGATTCTGCAATCAGGCTGGTGGAGAAGGATTCTTCTCCTCCATCAGCCTAAAGCTTTGGTTTTTGAAAAAAAAAAAAGAAAAAAAAAAAAAAAAAGAATAAATGTATGAGCCTGAAAACCAATCTCTGATTGGCAGTCTCATACAGAAAACCTGAGGTGAAAATCAGGGTCACCTGACACCTCATGTTTTCTAAAGAAAAAAAATTTCTTTCTTCCCTTATTTCATCTCATTTCATCAATCACCACCATTTCACCCACCATTTCATTCATTTTCACTCCACCTCATTTGTTTTCATTCATCCATCCACCCACTACACTCCATCTCATCAATAAAGTCATTTTTTTTTTACAACTAAAGTTGCTTTTGTGCAGTTGGAGGCTACTACTGCAGATTTCTGCAGCCATCTAATGATTCTGCAGCTCTCTGTACCTGCACAAATAAAAAACACAGTCTGTTTGAAATTTCTTTACAGCACAGTAGTCATCAATAACAAAATGGAAAATAGTCATGCAAAAATCAGTGAAGGGTTAAGTGGCAAGTTATCAGAGGCAAATCTAAGCGGGAATCTGAGGTATGTTTCAAATCCTAAGCTAACAGTTATTCCATTATGCAAAGTTCTCTAAATTATGTTTCTTGCCACTAAGTGTAATGATTACTAGCCATGAGACCATATATCCACGTATCATCCACGACTATCAGTCCTTAATTACCACGATTTTAAATCTCACTTCCGGCTGCTTCTTCCATTAAGATCTCGTACTTAGGTGACGTAACCTAATGTACTACGTCTCCACGACATTAACTCATGCAGCCAAGTGCAATTCCGAAGCCAAGATCTAAGGACATAGCCGTTGTTCATTCATTAATCCTTTTACCCCCCTACGCTCATATCATTTCACTCCCATTTCCACTCGCATGTTTTATTCCATCTACGCTGTGCTACCATTCACCACACTCTGTTATGCTGTGCTCACTACGCTGCCATTCACCATACTCTGTTTTTTTCTCCTCTCCGCTAATTCTAAAATCACCAGTGGGGTCTGTTACGGCCGTATTCAAAGTTGAACCCATAATCCCCTGTGTTGAGGCCGTAAATTCACTGTGTAAGGCCATTTTAAAGCCAAGCTCCAAAACAGAGCCGTGAATTCACTGTGTAATACCCTTTTTGAAGCCGTGTTCCAGAACAGAGTTGTGAATTTACTGTGTAAAACCCTTGTTGAAGCCGTGTTTCAACTAGAACAGAGCTGTAAAAGCCAATGGGGAAGCTCTTGAGGGCAGAACCGGAAGGTTCAAAGTTTTTGGAGGGTTATCCTCAGGTCAAGGAGGCATTACAAAAGGCAAATTGGTTACAATGTGTACAGAAGTTCAAAGGCTACCATAAGGAGGTGACAAAGGCCTTTGCAAGGTCTTTCAGAGAAAAAGATGGTCACGTGGAGATAGGAGACTTACAATTCACAGTCAATGAAAGCAGCATAGCTCAAGCTACCTCACTTCCACAGACCGGAGAAAGGTGGTTTAAGAACCGGGCAGTCCAAGATCAGCAGTGGAAACGAATTTTGAAAAACCCAGGTATGGACACAAGTATCTTTACCAAAGGGATTCCGGTTTCTTATGTTAAAGAAGAGTGGACCACTTTACTCTTGTTAGTGCAGAAATTTTTCACTTGTGAAGGAAGATTTGGGGTCTTATATGTTTATCATGCAAAGGTGATGATGCATTTTCTAGGAGATGACATTAACCTCCCTTACTTTCTATTTTTAAGTCTTAAGAAAATGTGTGCAATGGTCCAAAAGAACCCTAGAAATGTTGAAGCACATTTATGTCATCACGGTCTTGTGAAATTGCTGGTAGAAGAACAATTAAAATCAAAAAGAGACTCATGGGAGAGGTTTCTCATAAGAAACCATTTTCAAGAATTAGGAGAAACTTCTGGAGGGTCCCCTCGAGTGCCAAAAAGAAGTAGAAGAAAAAGAGGAGAGGGGGTTAACCAAGAAACAACTGCCCAAGAGGAAACAGTTCAAGACCAGTTTGATGAGGAAACTGATATACAGCATTCTGAACAGGATATTGATCCTGGATTTACTGAAGATGATAACCAAGCAGCCCAAGGAATTATCTCTGAAACCCTTTCAGAACTTGCTCAAGAAATTGCTCAGAAAAGGAAAGAAGGGAAGAAGAAACGTAAGCAAGATAAAGGTAAATCTGTAGTCCAAGAAACTCCCTTCACTCCTGAGGATACTAGTGAGGAAGACACTCAACCCTTAGCTCAGAGAATGGCCAAATTTCACAAAACTGCTCTCTCCAAAAAGGAGGAAAAACAGAAGCAAAAAGTACCAAAAGAAAAACAGCAGAAAATACCAAAAGGAAAACAGAGTACTACCTCTGTAAGAAGGAGCAGCAGATTGCAAAATAGAAAAGTAGGGGCCACAAAGGGTAAACAGTCATTCTTCATTGACTTAAGTTCACCTCAAAAAGGTGCTACAAGTCCTCCACACGCTGAGCACATTGAGACTTCTCCTCCACGTGAGGAAAGTCCGTTTGAACATGAACTTGAGCATGAACATGGATCTGAATTTGATTATGAACCAAGTCCCAAAAAGTCACCTGAAGTGGACCCGGAGCAGCAAAAAGTGTATAATTATCTGGAAACATTGGAGCAAGCAGCCGCTGGCCCTAGTAATGTTCAGCCTTTAGAACAACAAGTCCACTCCTTGAAACAGGAACTTTTTGAGATTGAGGTTCTAAATCGACATATCACGCAAGAAAATGAGAAGTTGAAAGAGCAAGCCAAATTGGATAAGATGATTCATGATAACACCATGTTACATTTGGGCCTGTGGCAAAGAAATAACAAGAAGTTAAGGAAGAGATGCAAAAATCTCAACAGAGCCTTGATCAACCTAAAGTTCAGATGCTTAGTAAAGAAGCCAAGGGTGAATGTGTCTACACAGAGAAAGAAGAGGAGATTGGATGTCTTGGCAGAGGCATCACAGCAGGTTGATTGATCAGTTTTTTTGCATGAGGACATGCAATGCCCTCGTAGTGGGGGTATGTAGAGTCCCTACTTTACACCTTATCCTCCATCATTACCTACTGTTTTCATCACTTTCCTCTCTCTTTTACCTCATTTTCCACCCAGATCATTACATTAGTTGTCATTAAACATGATCAAGTGAGCTTTGCTAATGGGTAATTGTTTTGTTTAGTTTTTGACATACTTGCAGGTATTCCGCAGCCATCTGCTGATTCCGCAGCCATCTGATGATCCCGCAACCATTTTATTGTTCTCAAGGTTCCACGTGCTATTTTGTAGAATGAGCCACGTGGGCATGTTGGAATATACATGCTCGAGGTTCCTGTGCCATCAGTTCAGCCGGCCACGTCATTTGTACCTCCGGTCAAAGGGGGTCAAGTTTCGGTCAAATAAAGGCAGCTTAACGTGGATACGTAAGCTGTTTGATCACGTCGGTGGAAAAGGTGACCTGTCCATGTTTTGAAAGCCGTGGGGGACATGATCTAATGTTAGATTCATTGCCCATATCGACCAGGACCTCCAGCTTGACCACGAAGCCTATGACGTGTTAATTGCACCTTTAATATGCATGACAGTTAGTTCATTTTCTGTTTTTATGTTTACGTATTAGGCCATCTTACAGATGCCTATATATACTTGCGTCTGCGTACACTGATGTTACCTTTTCAGATGCTGTAGTGTATGTATTTGTGAGAATTTTGGCACGTTTTCAAACTCTGTTTTTATAAGAGCTGTTCCAGCACTTTTGGATTATGTATCTTTGCATATCAAGTAATGGAAACGTTGTTTTGAAGTCTTAAGAGCATCTGAGTTTTCTGTGGATAATATGAATGGAGGGCCCCTGTTCGTATTAGCCTTGTAAAGTATTTTCATGTTCATATTTCTGCAATTTCTTTATTTTACAAACATAATTTCCTTTCTTGAGTTATGTATAGCTTGATTTCTCTTTATTGCTGCAGCCTTTCTTTTCACTGATCAGATTTACTTCTTTGCAGGTTTTCACCCGGGATTAAGTGTGTTGTGTTTGCTTTAATATCTAATGGTAGTTGCAGTTGTCTTGTTCATAATGCTGCCCTTTTTACTCTGTTTTCTAGACTAGTTTTAGCTTAGTTTTACAAGTTGGATACTAACTAATTTATGCTCTCTTTATCATGAATGGCTTATGTTTCAAGAGAACAGAACACTAATTAATTGCAGCTTGTATTTGAGTAGTCTTGGCTTGTGATACTAATACTTTTTCCACTTGTTACACATAATCACATATGTAGGAAGCAGTATGTTGGAAAAGGCTTAGTAGTGTTACAATTTGTCAATTAGAGTAGATTAGAGTTTTTATCAATTCTTGGATTTGTCTTCAGCTACCTCTTAATCGTGTTTTACGCAGTACTATGTGGTAGAAGCAGGGAGTTAAGAGGAGATAATCATTAACAACAATCCTTGAAGTGATTTTCTTGTTTCTTTTATTTGCAGCAGTATGGATAGAGACTAATGCCATTAGAACGTGGTCATTTACTTTCAAGTCATTTTAATTTATTCATTTCTTTCAAGTTCTTTTCCTTTACAAGTTCAGCAAGTAATTAGAAATCACCATCACACACACTTTCACTCATCTAGAACTCACCTCTCACACACTTGCACTCATCTGTCTATAATCATCACTCCATCTTAGGAAGATAAGTTAACCATAAACAACACCCCCAAACGACAAAAGCTCTAAGAAAGTTACTTAAGTACATATAGTACACCCTCACTTCATCAGCTTACGAGCCCCGGGTTGACAATTAATGACATCAATTTAGGAACACTAAATTGACTAAACACCAAGCGACCCGTAAAACTGCTTATACACCTTAGCAATCGTATGAGAGCCAAGGACTTTCCGTACTGCAGTCAATCTTCCCAAATGCTGTGTTCGGTGCATTACGGTTCACAAGGCGGCAGACTCGGCTTCCTATGGATAAAGGATAAAAGCCTAGTGGGGTCTCCCTATATACGTGACGGTACGTGGGAGCAAAGTCCGTGTTAGACCACTATCGAGTCACAGAAGGGGGAATCACCCAACCATAATGTGAAACAACAATGACTATGTTTAAAGACGCCGGAACACGTCTTTAACCTAGACCTCTAGATGTTTGCGTTTAGTTCCAATGCGTTTTTAGATTCATTCGGTTCATTTTATTGTTGATCTTGAAATTAAGTTTCGATTTCAGGCCCTATCGTATGGTCTCTCACAATTTCCTAGATGCAAGTTATATGCCAAAGAATACCATTTTGTTCGATGAATTCTAACTATGAGAAGGTTAAGAGCTTTTCAATCAAACAAAATGAAATCAAACCATCAAACAACCTAATGCAGCTAATGACAAAGAAATGAAATTTTTCTTTTTTAAAGAACACAAATCACTAAAATGCTCTTCTTTTCATTAACTATTGAATGCAAAAGATTTAGTTCGATTCTCTTTCAATGGCACTAATGCACTTTAAAACGAATTTTGAGAGACAAGAACACCAAGCAAATCACTTAATGAAAGCACACAAAGTTCCCAAAACATCCAAAAAAGATCTCCAAATCAAAAGGAAAACCAAGTTCCGCACGAGCTATGTGATCTAAGCTTAGCAAAACAAACAAGGATTCAAACAAGGAAGAAGCACAAACCGCTTGGAAACACAACCAAAAATACTTCAACAATCACTGAACAAGTGTAAAAACAAACAAATTTGAAGTTGGCTGGTCAAACAAAAGAACAAGATCCCTACGGAAGGCTTGACACACACACGGCCACTAGATGCCCTAGGGCTAGAGTGCGAAATCAATGGAAAAGAGCGAACAACTGGAGGGTGAGAGCTACAACCAGTCAATTAGAGATTCAACACAATCCAGCAACTGTAAAAGTGATGGCCGAAATACAAACCAAGCAGCGAAAGCAAAGAGGAAGGTATTTGCAAAACCGAAAAATGAGAAAAAACGAAACCCTGTGGGACAAGACTTCGCAAACAAGTATTTCAGAGTTCAGGCGATGAAAAACAAGTCATAGACCAAGTGGAGAGAAGAGGGGAAAGTCAAAGCAACAGGTTCAGGAAGTCAATTTGGACAAAAATGAATTCTACAGGATCAGCGCGGGTGGCCTTCAGCAACTCGGCGCTGACAAGGGAAGGCCTGTAGCAACTTTGCGCCGTCAGCGCGGAAGAACACGGATAAAGCGCGCTGTCTCAAAAACGAGGTCAGCGCGACTGTTACTCGTACAGGAGCGATGACAGGGAAAACAAAGAAGCAGGTATGCGACGTCAGCGCGTCTGTTTTGAATTAAACCGCGCTGAGGGTAAAAACCGAGTAGAATCAAAGCAAAAACTCCCAAACCAAAGGTAGAAACCTTTTAACAATTAAGACACTTCCCAGATGGACCCAGGAAGTCTACAAGCAGAGAATCAATCCCCAAATCTTGAAAAAGAGAACAATCAAATTCAAACACAAAAATGGACACAAGAGACAAAAGGCCGAACTCCCCAGCGAAGTCGCCAAATTGTTGGAGAGGCAAATCCCCTCTACGGATAGAGGCGATCCCTACTAGCCCAAAATGGGTCTAGCAAAAATCAGTCAATGCTACTATGCAAGTTCCTAATTGCAATTAAACAAGAGGTAAAGAACACCTACTTGGATTCCATCGCTGTGGTTTGATGAAGAGATGCCACCTTCACTCCTTCGCTCCGGCTGGTCACAATCTCCCGCGATCTCCGCGAATAGATACCTGCACACACGAAGAGGAAACAAACACAAGCGTGAAATCTAATAAAAGCAACCATACATCAGTCAGAAAAGATGTAATTCACATTTAACCATTTTATAGACAAACGAGAATGGAACAATAATAGTAGTCATCTATTATTAATCAAGCAGAGAAGAGTACAACCAAATGTTCTGACGTCGGTATCCTTCTCAGGAGGGGCCAGTCAGCTAGTGTCTCAAGCATTCACCTTTGGAAATGATTCTCCCAATACAAGAAACTCTCTCTCTCACACAAGCAACACAAAAACAACCTTCCCTAAGCTATCAAGCACTTCCACACTTATCACACCAACTACCTATAGCAGCAATCTGAGCACTATAAGCTCCACACAATCCAAGCTATTCCAAACTAGCTGCTCATGGTAATGGTGGAAGTTTATATAGGAGAAGGAGCCTCCTACAAGGGTGGAAGGATGAGCTTATCTTCAAGGGAAGTAGTTGCAAAGGGTTGAACAGACATGCTATAGAAGGGAGTCGATACTCACAAGGCCAACAACCAAGTCTGGAGTTATCTGGAAGGCTGGCTATTGGAACAAATTCGCCAAAACGGGATCAGCGCGGGTGCATAACTGGTCTGGCGCGCTGACGTCGCAAAGACATAATGGAAAGGGCCATGTCAGCGCGAGTAAATACAAGCAGAGGTTGCGCTGGTCATGAAATTCGATCAGCGCGGAAAAGTCGTGTGCTTCCGCGCTGGCAGCGCACGTGGTCTGTTATGAAGCGCCAGTCATCGCGGATATTTTAGAAACAGACGCGCTGATGAGGAAAACTTTGGAAAAGTGGGTTTTTGGCCAGTTCAGAAGGCATGAACTTGATTATTGTGAACTCCTGACACAGTAGGGTGACTGACAGGGAGACAGTGACAAATTACTGTGTAACAATCTCCATCTATCCTCAACTCCATCCACCAAGTCCTGGACCACCTCTAGCCCTTATCCTACCTCCATACCCACTCCTTCATCTTTCTTCATCCATACATCCTCCAAAATCCCATTTTTGAACATCCTGTAGAAAAGTTACAGACATCCTGTAGAAAATCACAGACATCTTGTAGAACCCCTGCAGACTTCCTGTAGAAGCTCACGAATGAGGTTTCTTGATAGCCAAACTCTGTGAAACTCTCTAGAAGGGTGTTAGGGACCCCTTAGGCCCTCTCTGAACCTTGCCCATTTCATCTAAGAATTTCCTCTCGCCAATCCACCTCTGCACAGTCAAAACCAATTAAAAGCACATGCATGATAATTCTAACAACTTATTCAAAAATACAAAAAGATGTTTCTTTTCAGATGTTACTGTAGAAGTAGCTTAGACACATGCATTTTACCTTCCTAGAAGTCAATGGCATCTCTTTCAATAGCTTGCATCCTCTTTCTTGCATCAGTAGGGCTAGCTGGTAAAATTAGGGTTTGCTAGGGTTTGTGTTTCCTTTCAGCTTTCTAGTTTCTTTTTGCAAGTAGATTAGCCTTCTTTGAGTTAGCTTTCATCCATCAGTTAAAAAGCTTCTTCTAAGAGCTCATAGAAGTTGGCTTAAGCTCCTAGCGAACTTGTGCCAGCTGATCAAGTGACAGCCGCAGCAAGAGCTAGTACTTGTGCATACAACACCGTCGCTTCCAAGTTTGTTACAAACTACCGGGTTGATAAAAGTAAAGAAGGGAGTCCCAGGAGTTGCAGCATTATTGCTGCAATACTGGAGCTCACCATCATGCTTGAAATATTTTGAAAACATAAGATTGTTTTGTAATCATAACCTTTGGTTTTAATTCCATGGTTGAAAAATTGTCAAGATTTTAATGTTTTCTAAGTCGTGATAGTTTATCTTTAATCTTATGGTTGAAAACAGTTATAAATATTTTTTCATGGCACAATGCTTGAAAATTGTAAGAATTTTAAAGTCTTTCAAAAAAGTGATATTTTAAATTTAATGTCATGCTTAAAAATCATTGGAATTTTAAGGCTTTTCAAAGATGTGATATTTTACCGTTAATGTCATGCTTGAAAATCATTGGAAATTTAAAGTTTTTTCAGAGTCATGATATTTTATTTTTAACATCATTATTAAAAAATGTTAAAAATGTACCTTGAAAAAAAGGCGTTATTTTGGCATCAACACTTTTCGATTTCAAGGTGTTTTTTGCACCAAACAAAATGGATTTTATTTTTTTTACTGTTATTTTTAAAAAATATTGAAAATTTACTCTGAAAAAAATGGTGATGCAGAATCAACACTTTTATTTTTGGGCTCGAGTACCGTTTTGAGGTAATAGTTCCCATTTGATCAGTAACTATGTTTCAATGGCTCTGTTCTCATAAACCACTTGTCACTTGGTCAATTTTTACGGAGGAAATGATAGCATATTATGAAAATACAAAAAGAAACACCTTCTTTATCCAATTGATAAATCTCAAACAAAATGGTTCAATGGTGGAGCACATTGGGGACTTTCAAAAATTGAATATCAAGGTAATTGATATTCTAGAAGAGCATAGGATTGATGTATTCATAGGGAATTCAAAGGATAACATCCAACATGAGGCTCACCTTTGGGAGCCTGATTCATTGGAGAAGGCATTTAGGGTGGCAAGAAAAATTGAAAGCAAAATTATGGCAATAAGGAAGTATACCATTCACAACTATAAAGATGGAAGTGTTGCTACTCATAGCCTTCCACAATCTACAACGCTGTACCATAAAAATTGAAAGAAAAAAGAGAAAAAGGACTTTGTTACAATTGTGATAAAAATTACACTAAAGGTCATAAGTTTGCTGAGAAGAAATTATTTTACATAGATTGTGAAGAGGAGGAAGAAAAGGAACAAGAAACATCAAAAGAGGAGGATATACACGAGGATCCAACCCCAGAGAAAAAACAAATGTATACGATTATTTATTGTAATGCATTGGAAGGAATTACCACTCAAACTCTCAAGATAGAAGGATAAATCAAGAAGAAAAATGTAATAGTGTTGATTGATTCAAGTAGTATCCATAATTTTATTCATTGTAAGATAGCCAAGCAATTGAATTACTTCCTATATCCAACACTAGAGTTTCAAGTGATGGTTGCAAATGGAGGAACTATAAATTGCTCTAGAAAGTGCCATAATATCAAGCTAACCATGGGGGAATATGTATTGAAGGGTTCAATGCTTTCCATTCCAATGGGTGGTGTTGATGTTGTACTAGGAGTCCAATGGTTACAATCTTTGGGGAAGATAGCTTTTAATTTTCAAGAACTTTTCTTGAATTTTTTTTGGCAAGGAAAGGAAGTTAAATTAAGTGGTATCATAGGGAAACATGAAATATAATAAACTCTAATTGCATGAAAATGTTTTGAAGAAATAATTAGAGGGCGTAATTGCACAATTATGCTCACTAAAGGTTCAAACATCGAAATCATCTATTTCTCCAGATCTCCAAAACGTTTTGGACAATCATTCCAATTTATTTGAGACTCCCAGATGCCTCTGACCTATTCATGATCATGATCATGCTATTCATTTGATTCCAAGAAGTTTTCCTCCAAACATTAGTCCTTACAGACATCCCTATGCCTAAAAGAGTGAAATTAAATGCATGGTTGCAGAAATGATAAAAGGTCGGTATAATTCAAACTAGTCAAAGTTCTTTCTCTACTCGAGTAGTATTGGTGCACAAGAAGGATGGATCATGGCATGTGTCTAGATTATAGGGAGCTCAAAAAGCTCATCATTAAAGATAGATTTCCCATTCCTTTCATTGATGAATTGTTGGATGAATTACATGGAGAAATTTACTTCACCAAGCTAGATCATCATTCAGGATATCATCAAATTAGAATGAAGACTAAAGACATTTCGAAAACAACATTCAAAACTCATGAGAGTCATTATGAATTTGTGGTCATGCCTTTTGGCATTACTAATGCACCTTCCACATTTCAAGTTTTGATGAATTCCATTTTCAAACCATTCCTTAGAAAATTTGTGTTAGTATTTTTTGATGACATACTAATCTACAACAAATCTTGGAAGGATCATGTTCAACATGTTGAAAAGGTTCTCAAACTATTGGAGGAGAAACAATTATATGCAAAAACCTCCAGATGTTTCTTTGGAGTATAGGGGGTGGAATATTTGGGTCATATTGTATCTCACGAGGATGTTAAGGTAGACCCTAACAAAATTAGAGCCTTTAAGGAATGGAAAATCCCTACAACCATAAAGAATCTCTGAGGATTTCTTATGTCAACAGGGTATTATCATAAGTTTGTTAAGAATTATAGAAGAATAACAACACCTCTAACAACCTTTTTGAAGAAAGTTGCATTTTCGTGGACTCCAAAATAAACTAAGGGCTTTGAACATCTTAAAGAGGCAATGTGCCAAGCACAGATCTTAGCTACGCCAGACTTCACAAAAACCTTTATTGTGGAATGTGATGCCTCAGGAAATGGAATTGGTGTTTTTTTAATGCAAGAAGTGAGATCCATTTCTTTTGAAAATCGTCCAATCAAAGGGAAGTATTTACAAAAACCTATTTGTGAGAAGTAAATGTTGGCAATAATACATGCACTAAAGAAATGATGACCGTACCTAATGGAAATATACTTCAAGGTAAAAACATATCATGACAGTCTTAAATACTTTTTGGAACAAAGATTGTCCAGAAGAGCTACAAAAATGGGTCGCAAAGATGCTAGGTTATCACTTTGAAATCATCTACAAAAAAGGGAAGCAAAATGTTGTTGCAGATGCACTCTCAAGAAAGGATGAGGATGTGGAAGCATTGTGTTGTTCCATTTCTATTATCCAAACTGATTGGATAACAAAATAAGGGATCAATGGAAGAATGACGAAGAGGTGTGGACACACATTCAAAAGTTACAACAAGATCCTAGTACATATGATACATTTAGCTGGAAAAATGATTCATTATGGTACAAATATCACTTATATATTTGTAAAAAATCCCAACTAAAACAAAAGATTATTTTTTAATTGCACACCTCCCCCTTAGGAGGGCACTTAGGATTTTTAAAAGCTTACTACAGGGTCAAGAAGGAATTTTTGGGGGATGACCTTAAATGGGATATTTAGAAGTTTGTGGAAAAATATTTGGTTTTCCAACAAAATAAAGTTGAGAAAATTAAGACCCTGGATCTGTTACAACCTTTATCCATTTCAAGTCAACATTGGTAGGAGGTCTTAATGGATTTTATCATGGGTTTACTCAAGTCTAAAGGAAAGAGTGTCATCATGGTGGTAGTTTATAGAATTATAAGGTATGAACATTTTTGTGAATTATATCATCCTTTTAAAGCCAGTACAATTTCTACTGTATTTATGGAAACAATTCAAAATCTACATGGAAACCCAAAGATATTGTAAGTGACAGAAATCCCATTTTCACTGGAAATTTTTGGATGGAATTATTTTCTTGTCTTGGTACTCAATTAGCTCATAGCTCATCTTATCATCCTCAATCTAACGAGAAATTTGAGGTAGTGAAAAAATGTTTGGAAGGACATCTTCGTTGTTTTGTATCTGATAAACAAACGTAATGGGTTAAGTGGTTACCTCTAGCTGAATGGTGGTATAACACTTCCTTCCATATTTTAGAAAAAAATAACCCCATTTAAGGAACTTTATGGATATCACCCACCATCCATCACATCATCTTTAAGAGAAAATTCTAAGGTTCAAGCATAAAAAACAAGTTCTCTAGTTCTTAAAGGATAACCTCACTCTGATCCTAAATCAAATGAAACAATAGACATATCAACATTGTAGTGAAAGAAGTTTTGATGTAGTAAACTGGGTATTTTTACGACTACAACTATACAAACAAATGTGCCTCAATCAAGATAATAAGGATAATAAATTATCACCCATGAAATATGGTCCTTACAAGGCATTACAAAATATTGGTACTATGGCATACAAATTGGAGTCGCCTACATATTCTCGAGTACACCCATTTTTCCATGTTTCATGCTTAAAGAAGGTTATCAATGAGAAGCTCCCAGTTTAAATAATTTTTCCAAAACTTGATGAAGGAAAAATCATACTTGATCCTAAAGCAATCACGGAAACAATAAACTGACAATTGTGAAATCAATTAATTTCATAGTATCTCATTAATTGGAAGAACTTACTAGTTGGAAATTCCACATTGGATGATGATAATTTTGTACAAAAGCATCTGGAACTATTCAAGTATTGAGGACAACACCTTTTTTGGAGGAGAGGGGCATGTTAGTTTCCTATAATACTAGTGTATGCCCCCCCCCCCTTTTTTTATAGTGTAGCCCACTATTGTTAATGTTGTGCTCTTAAATTATTATTGTTATGTAGGCTCTGATTATATTGTGACCCCTTAGACTCCTATGTATACCAAGGAGGCATTTTCATTTGAATCATCCAAGAATTGTTCATTTAAGTGATGTAAAGGATTTTTTCCCCTCGAAGAGGCTGATTTCCCAGTCATTGATCTATCTTTTCTTTTGTTTTGTGACCTAGTTGCATAAAATTTTAGCAGATGCTTTATTGTTTCTTCTTGTTCCCAACACATAATGCATCTGGATGGACCTGTGAAGTCATGCTTTAGAATATTGTCCCAAGTGAGGATTTTCTCCTAGATGACTAACCATAGAAACATGGTTATATTTGGCTAGTGATTTTTGGACTATAAAGAAGTCCATCGAGGGTGTATTTCTAACTAATTATGTTTGAAAAGGTATCCATAGGCCTCTTTGAGAAGGAAAACTCCCCCTAAGTTTCTTCCCCATGTCAACTTATCTTCATCTCTATCTGAGAGAATTTCGCAATCTTCAAGGAGCTTTTGAAAAGCTTCCCAATTGAGGTCCTATGGGATAGGCTACCACTCTTCTTTATAAACCCAAGTTCTCCATTTGTTTTCTTGAGGGGTGTTTTTATAGTAATGAGAGACCAATTTTTTTCCCTTGGATTGATTTTTTTCCTGCAAGGTTGTTTGGGTCCCCTTGTTTAGTTTGGGGAATTGTTGCCAAGCATCTTAGCAAAAGAATGAGCTTCGACAATTTCGTATTCCACGGGAGTAGTGTTGTTGGATAATAGGTCTATTTCACCAAGCCTGATTCTAGATGGTCGAGCTTTTTACTAATCCTTCTAGGAATATTAGGTCCTTTTGCTGATGGTTGGGAATGTACTTTTCTTTCCACAGGATTTCCTAAGGGGTGTTCAGCGATTTCAACCACTTCCACTAGGTCTTGGCTCTGAGAGCATTTCCCATGGCTTTTGGGTCCCAAATACCTATTCCTCCAGTTGATTTAGGCCTGTAGAGTTTCTCCCAGCTTACCAAAGCCCACTTTTTCCTTTCTTTGGAGCTTCTCGAGAGAAAATTCATTTTAATATTTAGATGGCTGTTGAGTCCCAAACCTGCACTTCCCTATATACCCTTTCAGCCTTATTTTTCCATTTACTTCATCCACCAAGCTGTCAAATCATTGCATATTAGTCTAAAAAGAGCTTATGAAATGGTTTCCTAACTATGCTTATGACTGTTGTTCGATTTAGATTTTTGTTCAAACAGCTGCAGAAACTTGTCACTTTCTGCAGCCATTTTGTTAAAGGCTATGTTACAGGTGTCCAATGGAGAAACTGGCCACATGGGCAAGCTGCAAGTGATGTGTACATGGAGTGTGTCCCCTCAGTTCAGCAAAATCACTCATAAACGGTCATGGTCAACGACGATCAAAGGAAGGGCCAAACGAGGAGTTTTGCGGTGGCACGGCTCTGTTTTGCCCACGTGAAGGTTTGCGTGGCATGATCCTTAGTTTCCGGAGGTACTGGCACACCTGTAGATCAGCCTGTGAACTAAATCGAGCAGCCACCACTCCATGGATTCAACTGTCATGATGACCATAACGCTAGATCTCAGGCCGTGGAGATTTACGTGTCTCTTGGCAGCATAAAATCTAGGAATTAGTTGCAACATTTTTCACTTATAAATAAAGCGTTGATATACGCTGGATAGTTAGCTTTTGAGATGTAATTTTGACTGTTGTTATCAGCCCACTGTATTGTGCTTTACTTTGTCTTATTACTGCACTTTAATATATGAGAAGACAACATTCCTGAATTCGATTTGTGACTAAGTAGTTGACTGGCTGAGGTTGCAGAGGGCCCCTGTACACCAAAGCTCTGTATAGTTTCTTACTTGCTTTCATTTACTGTTTTTTTAATCATTGCTTGTATATATATTGAGTTTTTCTGGTGTTCATTGCTGTCCATGTTTCCTTTATGTTTTTTTCATAACTGTTAGCTGACCAGTGCTTCTTTTACAGGTTTTTGTAGGTAGCCTGGGCAAATTTATATATTTTTGATAACTACTGACATGAGATCATCTTGTCCTTTCTGCTGATTTTCATTTACTGAGTTTAATTCCAGCATTGTCATTTCTTTCAAGTTTTGTTTTGCTTATTTACTTTTCTGCCACTTAGACATCATATTACTCATCTGTTTATGATTTCCTTTCTATAGCCAAGCGACTCAATTAGTAAGGAATCAAAATATTACTTGTTGTAGTATGATTTAGTTTGCTTTCCTGCAAGTTAGAGATTGAGTTATGTCATTTTCAAGAGTTGAAATATGAATGAGTAGTTAAATCTTAGTTTCCTTTTATGCAATTTAATTTCCTGCAATTTAGATATCATATTACTCAGCTTTTTTATGATTACTTCCTATAGCCGGAGCGAGTCGAAAGGTGAAGGGTCAGAATGTGGGTTGAAGTAGTGTGATTTAGTTTGCTTTTCTTTCAGTCTTTGAGTTGCTTTAAGTTCAGTTTTATTTTCTTTTTCATACAGCAGTAAGGATACTGGGCCATTGTCACTAGTTCATTGTTTTGGTACATTTACTTCCTTTTGAGAATTGATTTCATTAAAATCAGTTCGAAACCTTCTTTTTGAGAACTTTTAAGTTTGTAAAATAATTGTAGAAATAACCATCACCATCCATACTTAACTTTCAATTTCGCCATCTCACACTAGGGAATCCATAGAAGATAAACCCAAAAACAAACTAAAAAAAAAACTCAAAAACGACAAAAGACTAAGAAAACGGTTATCTTGCACACATAGTGCACTTCACTTCATCAGTTTACGAATCCCGGATTGACATTTTAAATAGAAATTTAGGACATACTAAATTGACCAAACATTTTGGCGCCATTGCCGGGGAAGTGAAACTAGGTAGCCAATTTTTTAAAAAAATAATAATAAAAAAATTTCAAGGAAGGAAAATTGATAACCTCTCAGAGTATGCTCTCCTCTTGCACTTAGTGTGACCTGGAAGATCAGAAAAGAGAAAGTTATTGGCTTAATAGTTTCTTGAGTATGCTCTCTTCTTGCACCTAGAGTGACCTGGAAGATCAGAAAGAGAATTATTAGCCCGACTTGAAGAAAAATAAAAAAATGACATGCATAGAGCAAGAGATTCTAGGGGAAGGTTTTTAGCTAGAGCCAAGAGTTCGATTTTCACAACTCCATCTACTTCAAGGAATAGACAAGAGACACCTCCATCATCTCCAACTCACACTCCTAGCCTTAGGATCCCTGGAATTCAAGAGGCAGTAGTTGAATTAGGAGACTCTCCCACACCATCCATCGAATCTGAATTAGGAAAAGATCCTTTCTTTCCTTCTACAGGGAGACACATTGTAATTGAAGAAGTAGAATCACCTGAGGAAGAAGAGGGAGAAATTCCTCCTCGTTTTCCATTAGTAGAGGAACCAGAGGACTCTGAAGTCTCTAAGGAAGCTATCATGACAGAGGAGGTAGTTAATGGATTTGGTAGAGGTAGAGGTAGAGGAGGGGGAGGAGGAAATAATGGAGGAGGTAGAGGTAACAATGGGGGAAATAGGGATGGAGATAACTCATTCAGATTTCCTATAGTCGATGAGGATTCTCGAGCAACAATGAAAAATATTTCACCATCTGTCCTCCCAAACTTTCATGGGTTAAGAAATGAGGATCCTGAAACATTTCTATTTGAGTTTGAGGTCGTGTGTCGAACTTATGATTATCTGGAAGACTCTCAAAAACTCAAACTTTTTCCTTCAACATTGAAAGGAGCTGCTTTGAAATGGTTCATGGGATTATTCACCCAATCCATTAGGACTTGGAATGATATGAAACAAACATTTTTGGATAGATACCTAGACTATTGTATGCCCACCAATCACAAGGATGAAGTATTCAAAATGGTGCAAAGAGAGGATGAAAACTTGGAGGATTTACTTGAAAGATTCCAATACAACCTGAAAAGAGCAAAAATGAGTAACTTAGATGAGGAAACCTTGAAAGCCCTTCTATTAAAAGCCATTAGAGATGAATGGATAGATATTTTGAACATGATGGGAAAAGGAGATATATCTCAACTTCCACTTCATGATATAGCAGAGCTATGTGTCCATCTCTTAAGGGGAAAATCTAAAACTAGAAAAGAGCCTAGAGATCCTTCTCTCATCAGAGCAAACAAATCTACAACTGGATCAGTAAGTAGGGCTGAGATTGGCAATATTCTTGATGAATTCAAAACTGATATCTTAGGGAGTCTTAGTGAGCAGCTAGACACTCTTAAGATACACAATAAGCAGAAAGCAGAAGCTGAAGCTTTGGCCATCATTTGCCCAAAATGTAGAAAGAAACATGCTCTAAGGGAATGTCCCTTGGATGCAAAATTTGTAGAAACATGTGTGATTTTTTCAGAGAATCACGAGACCAAGGATTGTCCTTCAATTCCTGGGCTCAAAGCTGTCTTTCAAGAAGATCCAAATACAATTGAGTCTCTTTGTTTTGTTGCAAGGAGACCTTGACAAGGGCAACAAAACCAAGTGTTTAACAACTCTATGAACCTTCAAACCCCACCAAGTTGGAATCCTTGGCAACAATCTTGGTCCCAACTTCAAAATCCTTTTCAATCATGGGTACAAGGCATGCAAAATCCTTATGGGAGATTTGCTCAATTTTATCAATATTCTCCATCTTTTCAAAACCAACAAGCTCCACAACTTCCAAATCAAAATCCACAACTATCATTGCCATTTCCACAACAACAACAACCTTCTCAACAGAATCCAAATTCTCAACTCTTGCTTCCATTCCAACAGAAGCTAAATCAACTTCCTTCCCAGCCATTGCAAAACCCCAACAATAAAAACCCTCAAAATGTTTACATGGTAGAAGGTCAACAATTTCCTACCTATATGATTGTTCCTCTCAATGATGTACAACTCAGATCTGGTAGAGTTTTCGATAAACCTTCTATAGATGCCCAAAAGCAAAGCATTTCTGAGGAAGATTCTCTTGAAGCCAATAAAGGATTTGAAGCATCTCTTCAAAACCCAAGCACTCTGAAAGAAAAAGAAAAAGAGTTAATCCCCACAACTCCTATAGTTGAGCAACTTGCATCTTCATCCACACCTCCTTTTCCTGAAAGATTACAAATTGACAAAGGGGTGGAGAAACAAATCTTGTTGCTGACTATAATTTTCTAGATGAATTGAAGAATGTCTGTATCAAGATTCCCTTGTTACAAGCCATTAGAGAGATTTCTATTCTAGCAAAAACAATAAAGGAGTTGAGTCTTAAAAGACCAGGAAGGAAACCAAGAGATACAAGAAGAATCCACCTGGTAGGAAAAATTGCAGATATCATGATGGGAAAAATTACTATGCAGAAGTATGTAGATCCTGGTAGTCCAATTGTCAAAACACATATCAATGGGGTAGAAATTCCAAATACTTTGATTGATTCAGGGGCTGCTATCAACATTATGAGTAGACAGACTATGGAACAGCTGAAACTTCCTAATCTTCTTTTTACACCTACCTTACTGCAACTTGCAGATCGGTCAATTATCAAACCAGATGGTGTATTAGAAGACATTTCGGTCTCCTTAGACTCTTGGGAATATCTACTAGATTTCATGATTTTAACTCCCAAGAGTAATTTAGGAGGACACCCCCTCATCTTAGGAAGACCTTGGCTAGCCACAGCTGATGCCTTTATCAGTTGTAGGTCTATATGTATATTTCTGATGGTAATTCGACAAAGAAATTCAATCTGTATCCTCCAGCGAAAGCAATTACAGAAATAGGAGATAATGAGTGGGTTGATGATGAGGATACTATACAACCTGTCTTTACCATTTCTGAAGTCAGTGAAGATAGTCAAATTCTGAACACATTAGAAAACTTTGAAACATCTTCAGAATATGACCACACACAATTTTAGTTAGTTTCTGACATTGAGTATCTATCATCTAGACAAATGTCTCTTTTCTCTATGGAAGAGTTTGGTAGTTCCGCCATTGAGATCTTTCCAGGTAAAACATTGAATATCAACAAAAACTTGGAAAGATCACAACAGGGAGAGCTAACCAAAATCTTGCAAAAACATTCTACTGCATTTGCATGGGCGTATACTGATATGAAAGGTATTGACCCTAAGACTTGCATTCATCACATCTACATCGAGGAAAACAGTAGACCAATCAGACAACCTCAGAGAAGGATGAATCCAAACCTTAGGGAGATAGTGAAAGAAGAGCTCCAAAAACTACTCAATGTAAACTTCATTTATCCATTTTCAGATAGCCGATGGGTTTCTCCTTTGGTTATAGTACCTAAAAAGAATGGTAAATGGAGGTTATGCATTGATTACAGGGAATTGAACAAAGCAACTATGAAGGATCACTTTCCTTTACCCTTTATCGATCAGGTATTAGATAATTTAGCAGGCAAAAAGTATTTTTCATTTTTGGATGGTTTTAGTGGCTATAATCAGATTCAGGTAGCACCTGAAGATCAGGATAAGACCATATTTACCTGTCCATGGGGAAATTTTTCTTACCAAGCACTTCCTTTTGGATTATGTAATGCACCCGCAACATTTCAAAGGGCAGTACTAGGAATCTTTTCTGATCTAATACATGATTGTGTAGAGGCTTATATGGATGATTTTACAGTTTATGGTAATTCGTTTGAAGAGGCATTAGAGAATTTGGAAAAAGTCCTTATAAGGTGTAAAGAAACAAACCTATCATTAAGTCATGAAAAATGCTTTATGATGTTTACTGAAGGGGTTGTTTTAGGACATCATATTTCAGGGGATGGGATTAAAGTTGATAGATCAAAAGTTGAAGTCATCTCCAAGTTTCCTATTCCAAATTGTCAAAAATATGTTAGAAGTTTTCTTGGATTTACTGGATACTATAGAAGACTTATTGAAAACTTCACCAAAATAGCATCTCCACTCTTCAAATTACTTACAAAAGACTGTGAATTCAAATGGGATCCTGATTGTCAATCTGCATTTGAAACTTTGAAAAAAAGAATATCTGAAGCACCCATTTTGAGAGGGCCAAATTGGAAACTTCCTTTCCATATTTCCACAGATGCTTCAGATACAGCTCTAGGAGCTGTGTTGGGTCAAAAGGATTTAGTTCCTTATGCCATTTACTACACAAGTAAAAATTTGACTCCCACCGAGTTAAACTATAATGTGACTGAAAAAGAGTTCTTAGATGTTTATGAGAGATTTTTTGGCGAAAATCACATGGAATACCATTTGTCGACGCGTTTTGAACCAACTAGTGTGGTTCATCGTCAGGACAAGTTGAAGAAACAGATCCAGCTTAGCATGATAAATAGTCTGAGCAGAGTCTCCAACGGCTAAATTGACTAACGGCTAATTTTGACCTTAGGACCTAGGTCAAATTCTTATTTATTAATTTAATGTTATTATTATAATTATTATGGAAATAAGTTAAATTAGGTAAAATGGTTGGTTTTAAAAAGGAAATTTATTTATTTATTTAAATTATATATATATATATATATATATATATATATATATATGAGAATTCGAGCTGGGCGGGAATGGAGATGGTTAGGGTTTCGATCCCTGGGCAGTGGGCGGAACCGCGCACAGGCCTCGGTTAGGTGAACGAGGTCAGAAGCCCTGCACAGCTGCCGACGCGGGGAACTTCCTTGCAGCTTCGTTTAACTGGCAGGTGGAGGTTTCACGAGGTTTTGGCATATTTTTCCGTTTTGAAAGTTAAACTCTATACTGTTACCTTCATTCGCCTGTTTGTCCGTTTCCAACAACAAGTTTACCGTGAAGGTTACCTCGTTTGACTGTCGGTTGCTTTGGAACGGGTCCAACCATGGTAAACCCCGCCGAGTTTTTAGCCCTGGACCCAGAGGTAGAAGACCTCCTCTCCATGTGGGGGAAGGATGTCACTGAACACAACGTGGAACATTATTTTGGCCCCTTTGAACTTCCTAGTCTGGAGGCGTTATCACAGGTGGAAAATCAATAGTTTTTGTCTCATGGGAAGGAGTCAGGTCATGTGGTACATATCTCTGGTTCAGAGGGAGCATCCACACCAGCCGCGAAAGCAATAGTGCCGGGAGGAGCGAATGTGGGTGGTCTGTCTACTGACCCAAAAGGAAAATCTCTGTTTGGGCGGTTTATAGCCCAAAAGGGTTTGGAAAACATTTCCCATTTAGGGCTTTCAGTTGGTAAGGTACATTCTCGGGCTCAAGGAGGTATTACTACACTTTCGAGGGCTTCCCTTCCAAGAGATCCTCAAAACCACATAGATAATGCAGCAAGGGATCCTGGGGTTTCTACTGTAGGGGGGCTGGCAGTCTCTGATGGGCAGGGGTCGGACTTCTTCCCCTCTGGGAATGACGAATCGGGGTCTTTGGGCCAGATCCCGGCTCAGCCGGAGACAGATCCCCTTTTGGGCACGACACAGCTAACCCCTGCAAGGAACGAGGGTCGAAAGGGCATAAGAACGCCGGAGGAAGAGTGTAGATACAAAGGAGAGAAGAGAAAGCCGCAAAGACCCATAGGATCCCAGGCGATTGCTGACAATTTGATCCTTGGGATGGAGGTGTCCATGATAGAAGCCCTAGCTGTAGCAGATTGCACTTTGGTCGGCAGGGCCAGAGGTAAGAAACTCACATCTGATTTTTTACAAGAATGGGGGGAGAAATGCTTTGTATCAGATAACTCACTACAGTTTGAAGCATTAGTACTTGCTAAGGGATGGTTTAAGCTTCGATTCAAAGATAGAGAATCGGCAGACTGGGTACTTCAGCGGAATTGGCACATAGGGAACATTCCAGTTCTGCTAAAGAAATGGACCCCTCTTTTTGATGCAATTAAGGAGCGAACGGACGAGTTTCCAGTCTGGGTGCGAGCTCCGGGATTACCTTCTTTCCTATGGACAGAGGAAGTATTCAAAACTATTGGTAACAGATTGGGGGTTTATATGGAAGCGGATATGACATTTTTGACAACAAAGAACAGGGCAATAGCTCGCATACTTGTAATGCTCAACCCGAGTGGAGGATTGGCACAAAAAATCAACCTACAATTTGATGACTATGTATACGAGCAGATACTAGATTATGAGTACCTGCCATTCAGATGCCATTGGTGCCATGAGTATGGGCACTTGGCAAAAGATTGCCCACAGATGAGAAGAAGGCGACATTTCCGAAGGACTACAGCTAATAGAGATAAGGCACAAGCAGAGGTTCAGAGGCCGATGGAGCACGAAGTGCCAGAAACACAAGTACCAAGGAATATGGAGACAGAGGAGAATGTAAAGGAGACAGCGGACGAAGGATATCAATCTCAGGAGGCTGCTGTGGTAAATGACATGATTCCGGAGGTAGCTGCGGAGGAGACCAATACAGAAGCGGAAGCGGTGGAAGGGCTCGCTGAGGAAGAAAGTGCAAATCCTGATCAAAACAACGAATCGGAAAAGGGTATGTCTGCCGGGACTTCTATTCCTTCTCTTATTCCTCCTGAACAAAAATCTGTTAATGTAAATACTGCTTCTTTATCAAATCAAGAGCAAGTTAATTTTAATGATGATATTATGGATCATACAATGACATGTCCGAGTGTGGAAACTATAGCCGAAGCTTTACCGTCATTGGATATAAATTGTGAAGATAAATGGCCTCCTCTTTCCCTTCCTGTAACCCGACCACTTTGCCCTTATAACCTGAGATCATCGGGAGGGAACCTTGAGGATCGGGGGTCTGTAGGGGGTTTGGGACCAATACATTTACATAACAGTTCCAAAAACAAACGAGGAAGGAAATCAGATATGTCAAAGGCAAAACTTAAAGCCAAATTGGATGTGGCAGATGGAAAACAACATTCGATCACGGGGGTTCTTAGAGCAGTTCTTCCCCCAGAGGGTGTTATAAAATGATCTTGACATCTTGGAATTGCAGAGGTTTGGCCAGTAAACCGAAAAAACTGGCCTTGAAAGATTGGATAACTAATTCTAAATTAGATGTTATTTTCCTGCAAGAAACTTTGGGGAAGGCTTCTGAGATTGAACCTATGCTCAAAACCCTTCTCCCAGGGTGGGTTTTCACTGCTATGGATGCCTCTGGCCATTCGGGGGGCATCGCAATTGGGTACAGAGAAGGGAGGGTTAAAGCCATCAACCGCTGGGGGATGAAAAATGTATTGGGCATGGAGATTATATCCCCAGACTTCTCTTTTCCCATCACCCTTGTAAATATCTATGGGCCATGTCAAGAAAGGGAATCTTTCTGGGAAGAATTGATGACAAAACCCATTATGAATTCACAGCTGATGATCATGGGAGGTGACTTAAACTTTTCTTTGGGTAGAGCTGAAGCTTGGGGCCCTTCTGCGAGAGAAGACCCCCTTACTGATTTTTTCTATAACCTCATCATGGAGAAGAATCTAATTGATCCTTCCCCAATTAAGCTGAAGCCTACTTGGAGAAATCGCAGAGTAGGAGAAGGACGGATTGCCAAAAGGATAGACCGCTTTCTTTTAACGGAGTCTTTATCTTCTAAAGCTCCTCTGATCAAACAGTGGGTGGAGGAAATAGGGAATTCAGATCATTTCCCAATTTTCTTAGACATATCTATTCCCCCTCACAAACCACCAGCTCCTTTTAAATTCAATCCTGCTTGGCTTCAAGACCCCACATATGGCAACCTGTTTAAAGAAACTTGGGATCACCCTGATCCCAATGCTGGAGAGGATAAATGTTTTTTATTCATGGAGAATTTAAAAAGATTGAAGAAAGCTACAATTTCCTGGGCTAAAGACAGAAAATTAAAACAAAATGAGGAGTTGATCAGTATAAGGGAGGAGCTGCAGCAGTTGGAGAGTATGGACACAGATGGATACTCCTCACAGGTTTCAAAGGACAGAATCTTTCAATTGGAAAAACAACAAAACAAAATTCTGTTGGATAGGGAGGAAGAGTGGAGGATTAAAAGTAGGGCAATTTGGCGAAAATCTGGAGATGAGAACACTAGGTTTTTCCATAATTATGCAAAAGGAAGGAAATCTTCAAATACTATCTGGCACCTTAAAGATGAAGAAGGGAGAGAAGTCAGATCCTTTCCAGAGCTTTCTGGCTTAGGAAAAAGACATTTTCAAAAGATCTTTGCAGATCCGGGAGAGGCTACTATCGCAGAAGTTTTCAAAACTGTGCAATGTTTTCCTAGATTCATTGAGGAAGATGAAGCAGAAGACCTCTCAGTTCCGATCACTAAGGAGGAGATTGAAACAGCTATGAAGCTTATGGGCAAAGACAAAAGCCCAGGGCCTGATGGCTGGACCATAAAATTGTTTCTCCATTTTTTTGAACAGATTGGAACAGAGATAACTGATGTAGTTGAAGAATCCAGATTGAAAGGAGTTGTCTACAGACCCTATAACTCAACTTTTATCGCCCTTATTCCCAAGAAGGATGAGCTGGACAGTTTTGAAGACTTTAGACCTATCTCTTTATGTAATTGTATTTACAAGATTATTTCGAAGGTTATAGCTCTCAGAATAGCACCAATCCTGTCAAGAAACATATCAATGGAACAATTTGGGTTCCTGGATGGCAGACAGATCCATGAAGCCATTGGGGTTGCCCAGGAGGTTATCCACAGTATCAAAATGAAGAAAAAGAAGGGAGTTGTTCTTAAAATTGACCTTTCCAAAGCATATGATAGAATCAGCTGGCTATATCTAAGGATGCTACTAACACATGTGGGCTTCAGCTATCCTTTCGTCAGTTGGATCATGGGGTGCATCACAAATGTTAGCTTTGCAGTTCTGGTCAACGGAGCAGCCTCCCCCTTCTTCAACAGCCAGAGAGGCCTCAGACAAGGGTGCCCATTGTCCCCCCTCATGTTCCTCCTTGTGGCAGAAGGGCTCAGTAGACTGATTCACAAAGCCAGAAGAGAGGGAAAGGTAAAAGGTATCGAGGTTGCAATTAATCTCTTCATCACTCACCTTCTTTTCGTTGATGATATTTTGATTTTCACTAATGGTACTGGTAGTGAATTAAAGGAGTTAAAATGTATCTTTGATCTATTTCTAAAAGCAACAGGAATGCAGATTAATTCTGGGAAATCACAAGTTTGTATGGCAGATTTTGAAAGAAGGAGAAGGAATCAAATGGCTGAACTATTTCCTTTCCCTAGTCAACCTCTGGAAGTTCCATTCAAATATCTGGGCTTTTGGCTAAAGCCTGATGCCTATAAAAAAGATGATTGGAACTGGCTCATAGCAAAGATAGAAACCCGAATATCTCACTGGAGCTTTAGATGGCTGTCCAGAGCTGGTAGATTGACCCTTCTTAAATCAGTCCTATTAGCTATCCCAGTGTATTGGGCAGCCCTAACTTGGATCCCCAAAGGAGTAATGGAGAAAATTAGAAGAATTTGTTGCAGATTCCTATGGGCAGGCAACAAGGATTCATCGGGTTTACCTTGGGTGGCTTGGGACAAAGTCGCCAGACCTAAAGAATGGGGAGGATGGGGGATAAAAAGACTCCCTGAGTTCAGCATCTCATTAGCAGCAAAATCAGGGTGGAGGCTAATAACCATGGAAAATTTGTGGACCAGGGTGGTGAAAAGGAAGTATATAGACCCAATGCCTTTGGAAGATTGGATCCAGAGTCAAAACAAGAAGGTAAAAAATTCTTCAGTAGTCTGGAAGGCCACGGTGGAAGCCTTTTCAGTGATTGAGCAAGGATTAGCTTGGAAAGTGGGAGATGGGAGACAGGTCAGGATTGGCAGGGACCCTTGGATAGGATGCAATGAAGCTTATGCCTTATCCCCAGGGCTTCTTCGACACCTTGATTCAAAAGGTATTTCATCACTAAATCAGGTGGAAAAAGTGGGTCAGTCCACGATCTGGGGACAGGCTTGGAAGGATGATGAAGAACTTGGGTTAAACATTAGATGGAAGAATGAATGGGCGGGGTTCATTAAAGAATTGCAAAGATCCAATATCAGGATTAAGGATGAACCTGATTGCTTGTTATGGGCACATAGCAATTCTGGGGAGTATTCTCCTAAAGATGGTTATTCTTTTCTAATGGGAAAGAAAGGCTGGGGAGTTCCGGATTGGTGGGCAAAAGATATATGGAAATTAAAATGCCCTGCCAAGTCTAGGCTCTTTCTTTGGTGCATACTAAAAAGGAAGGTTCCAACATGGGAAACATTACAGAAAAGGTTTTTATTTGGGCTAGGGCGATGCCCCTTATGTAAATCTGATGAGGAAACCACCAATCATCTCTTCACCACCTGTGTTCTCTCAAGGAAGATCTGGGAGGAGGTCACTGCTCTTCTTAAGGTTAAAGCTCAGTGGGGGCAAGATCCTTTGGATGATGCTTGGAGGAAATGGTGGAAATCCTATCCGGAAGGGAATATGAGGAATCTGCCACTTATTTTCTGTTGGGGAGTTTGGCTCGCTAGAAACAAGAGTCTGTTTCATGATAAGGATACACCTTCCTCTGTTACAGCCACTAATATCTCAGCCATTTATTCAGCTTTGCCTCCTCCCGAGGACAAAAATTCCAAAACAAAACAAAAACAAATCAATATTCAGGAGGGTATTTCGTGTGGCTATTTTGATGGGGCTTCCCAAAATAATAGAGCTGGAGCAGGACTGTATATCCACATCAATCCGGAACATTCTTTAAAAGCTTCTGTTGGTTTGGGTACTGGCACAAACAACTTCGCTGAACTTTCGGCCTTGAGATACCTCTTATGCTGGCTTCATCACAGAAACATCAACACCATACAGATTTTTGGAGACTCACAAAATGTCATAAATTGGGTCAATGGATATGCAAATTGTCAAAACCAGATTTTGAAAACAATTGTTGAAGAAATTTCTTATCTGAAGACTTATTTTAACAGGTTTTCAATTTGCCATATATACAGGGACAGGAATGAGGAGGCAGATCAGCTATCTAAGGCTGGTCTACAACAGGATCCGGGCAGCTGGGCGATAGAAGAAACCAGACAGGGGCAGTCTTTCAGAACAGATCAGCCCCCTTATGCACAGGCTCTTTGATCTCAGTAATTATCTACATTTTTGACAGCTTTTTTCTCAGATTTTGTATATCGGCTTTTGTCTTTGTATATACTTTTTCCTTTTCAGACTTCAGTACTGGCTTATAGCATATAGATATCAGACTATATTTATAACTTTTTGTTTATATTAGCACTGGATGACAGACATTTACAGTTTTTGGTTTATTTGGGGTTGTTTATCCTTCTGAGAAGGTGACCCCAGGATTACTTATGTCATGTTGTTATATTGTTTTTACATCCTCCCGGGAGGAAGACTCCATCAGTTTTTACATATATCAGCAGAATAGCTCCCTATGGGTTGAGCAGAATGTGTTCTTATTGAGCCACTTCATGGCTTTTGAACAATATGTACAAAAACTTTTTACAGTATTAATAAAAAGTTGTGCTTTTTTCCTCGGAAAAAAAAAAATATATATATATATATATATATATATATATATATATATATATATTAAGTTATTAAGGTAGGATTAATAATTTTAATGGTTGGTTTGATAATTTATTTATTTATTCAAATTATTAAATAATTATTATTGGTATTATATATATATATATATATATATATATATATATATCATAAGTTGACTAGTATTTTTATTCAATAATAATTCAATGGTTAGTTTATTTTTATGGAAGTTAGTTAAAATATAAAAATAAAATAATTTTAAGGTTAAAGATGTAATTATTTATTTATTTAACTTATTTATTAACAAATATATATATATATATATATATATATATATATATATATATATATATATATATATATATATATATATAGTTCTTAGATGTTCATGCAATCAATAAGTTTAGACATTATATAACAGGCTATGAAACTTTTGTCCATACTGATCATTCTGCAATTAGATATCTAATGAAAAAACATGTTACTAATGATAGAGTTACAAGACAGCTCTTACTTTTACAAGAATTCAATATTACTGCGTTGGATAGACCAGGAAAACAAAATACAGTAGCTGATTTCGTGTCTAGAATCCAAAATACCAATGAAGATTCTCCTGTAGAGGATTAGTTTCCAGATGAGTATTTATTTGCAGTAACTACTAAGACTCCTTGGTATGCAAATATTGCTAACTATTTGGTTACAGGAAACCTACCTCCACATTTATTTCCTAGTGAAAAAAGAAGAATTATTCAAGAGAGTTCGAATTATTCATGGATTTCTAATTAATTGTTTAAAACAGGGCTAGATTGTGTGATCAGAAGATGTGTTCGAGAAGATGAAATGCCTGACATCCTCAAGGCATGTCATGATGAACCATGCGGTGGACACTTTGCTGACAAAAGGACGACCTATAAAATCCTTTCTTTAGGATATTATTGGCCTTCCCTTTTCAAAGATGAAAAACAATATGTCAGAAGGTGTGACAGCTGCCAAAGAGTTGGGAGATCGACTCTTTCAAATGAAATGCCATTACAACCACAGGTACTCATCGAACCCTTTGAAAAATGGGCTTTAGATTTCATTGGACCCATTAATCCACCATCTAAACAGAAAAAGTATATATTGGTATGCAGTGATTATGTCACTAAATGGGTAGAAGCCAAAGCATTGCCTTCTGCCACTAAAAATTCAGTTATTCAATTTCTTTTTGAGGATATTTTACTCATTTTGGTGTCCAAGAGAAATTGTGATAGATCAGCGAAGTCAATTTACATCTAACTTGATGGAGAAGCTGATGGAAGAATACAAAATCAAGCACAGAAAATCTACTCCTTACCATCCGCAAGAAAATGGCCAAGTGGAGTCTACAAACAAAGTTCTTGAGAGCATCATCACCAAAACTGTTCATCTACACAAAAGAGATTGGGCAGAAAGACTTCCTGAAGCCTTATGGGCCTACTGAATTACATGGAGGAATACAACAGGACATTCTCCCTATGAACTTGTTTATGGGAAAGAAGTCCTGCTCCCCATTGAGTTTCAAGTCAAGACCTTCAAGATGGCAGTACAGTTGGGGATGAATCTATCAGAAGCCCAAAATCACAGAATGGAGCAGCTGAATGAGCTAGATGAGATCAGACAAGAAGCAATTTTAAGAGCTCATCTAGTTCAACATCAAAGAGCTAAGTGGCATGACAGATACATCAAAGAGAAAAAGTTTCAAGAGGGAGATTGGGCGCTACTATTTGATTCCAAGTTCAAAGACTTTAAAGGTAAATTTCAGACCCATTGGCTTGGGCCATATGAAATTGACAAAGTCTTTAACAATGGAGCGGTAAGAATCAAGACCATTGATGAATTTCAGATTCCTCTTATTTTGAATGGCCACCGATTGAAAATTTATCATAAGCCACTCTCAAAAGAGGAATTTGTCAATATGTTCCAAGAGAATTCTACAATAAGGCTGGTGGAGAAGAATCCTTCTTCCCCACCAGCCTAGCCTTTGTTTCTTTCCTTAAAAAAAAAAAATAAAAATGGTATAAGCCTGAAAACCAATCATAGATTGGTAGTCTTATACAGAAAATATAGAGTGAAAATCAGGGACACCTGACACTCTATATTTTCCAAAAAATATCTCCTCTCCTTCTTTTTCCATCTTCACTCCACCTCATTTTCCATTTCACTCCATCTCCATCTCATTCACATTTTCGCTTCACTTCACTCTGCTTCATTTTCACTCCATTCCACTCATTTCATTTTCATTTCATCAATAAAAGTTCCTTTCAGGACTATTTTCACTCAGTTAGTTCTTTTCTAACTATCTTTGTTCAGCTAAGTGGGTGTTGTCCCAGTTTCCGCAGCTGGAAGCAGTTTCCGCAGCCAGAAACAGTTTCCGCAGCCAGAAACGATTTCCGCAGCTACCACCACTCTGTTTTTCAAATTCACAGTCAAAATGTTAGTGCAAAAATCATGAAAATGCAGGTGTAATTGAGAAAATGCCATGAAGACATGGAGCATCTCCAAGACATCAAGAAAGAACAGTTGGTTAAAATCTATGAGCAAGAAATGACAAAGTTTTCAAAGGTATGAGCAATTTTTTTTATCAAATAACAATTAAAGTCATGATTATGCATAGTTATCAAACCATAAAAAGTTCTACTATGTGCAATGATTCAATATGATAGCTCCATTACCCACTCCTATTCCATGATATTACTCCACACACCATGCATTCGTTTCTTAACGGTCTCATGATGGATTTTCAGGTTTAAACTCAAGTTGACTGCACTTTCATTTGCCACCTGCGCTCATGAGATGTGACCAATCCCTTTACGGCTCCTCTCCACCGCATTTCCCGCAGCCATCTATCAAAACGTGTGATCTCCCATACACAGCCGTTAATTCAAAAAAAAGATCTCGCCTCCACTCCATTCACTTACCATTTCATTAAAGATCTTCCTTTTCATATACACGCATTTCAATTTGTGAACTTATTTGCGACTGCTTATCCTCTGTTCCGCCTGTAATCTGAAACATTCCCGTTACCTGCTACTGATTGCAGCCACTGCATTCTACTATAAACCCTGCAACCGAGCTACCTTCCCTCTGCTAAATCCTCACACGTAATTGCATCCTCAGTTGAAATTTAAAACAGAGGAAGGAATGGGAAAACTACTAAGAGCAGAGCCAGAAGGACCGAAATATCTAGAAGGTTACCCTCAAGCAAAGGATTTGCTGAAGAAAGCCAAATGGTTACGCTTCATCCAAAAGTTTAAAGGCTATAACAAAGAGGTAACCAAGGCTTTTGCACGATCTTTCGATGGTCAAATGGTGGAGATTGGAGATTTGAAGCTCGCGGTGACCGAAACAACAGTAGCAGCTGCCACAGGCTTACCCCAGGAAGGTGAGCGATGGTTGAAAAAAAAAAGCATGGATGAACAGGCATGGAGAATTATGCTAAGAAACCCAGGTATGGACACCACTGTGTTTACTAAAGGAATTCCTGTTCATGCATTGAAGGAAGAATGGGCCAGTCTGCTGTTAGTTATCCAAAAATTTGTCACTTGTGAAGGATGCTTTGGTTCAATGTACATGTACCATGCTAGACTGTTGATGAATTTCTTAGAGAAGCAGACTCTTAATTTGCCTTATTTCTTACTGTTGAGTTTGAAGAAGATGAGTATTACAGTCCAAAAACACATAGGCAATATAGAACCTCATCTATATCATCATGGACTTATAAAAATTTTCATTGAGGACCAACTAAAGAAAAAAAAAGATACCTGGGAACAATTCTTGATAAGAAACTACTTCCAATAGCCATCTGAGGCCTCTGAAAGTAGTACACCAAAGGCACCAAGAAAAAGTAGGAGAAGAGAAAAGAGTACCATAGTCCAAGATTCCCCTACTACAGAAACTCAAGAAGTTGGTCAAAAAGAAAAAGAAAACAGAACTAAAGACAAGAAACAGAGAAAAGAGAAAGGAAAAAGGACCATCCAAGAAGTATACCAATCACCTGAGCCATCCTTAGAGGAGGATTATCAACCACTGTCAGAAAGATTAGTACATCTTCAGGCTGCTATAGCAAAGAAAAAGGGGGAAACATAGTATACAAGAAAAGAGTACTAGTCCACCATACTTAAGGAGAAGCACCAGGCTAAGAGGAAAGGGGAGTAAAACACAAATAAAATGGCCCCACTTCATCGACTTGGGTGGAGAGACACCTGAGAAAACTCCAGCTGGCCGTAGTCCACCTCGTCCTCAGCCAAGCATTGAAACTAGTCCTCCACATGATGAAAGCCCTTCTCGGCCAGAGCTAGAGAGCAGTCCTCCTCCTCCACTAGATTTTGAACTCAGTCCAAGAAAGACACCTAAAGTAGATCCCAATCAATAAGAGGTATATGACTACTTGGAATCATTAGAAAAATCAGCTGCAGGCCCGAGTACCACTCTGCCACTAGATGCACAAGTTCAGTCCTTAAAGCAGGAGGTATTTGAATTAAAGGTCCTAAACAGGCATATCAAGCAGGAAAATGAAGCACTCAAGGAGCAGAGAAAAGTAGATAAAATTATTCATGATAACACTATGCTTAATTTGGGACTATGGCAAAAGAAAAAAAAGAAACTGAAGAAAAAGTGCAAAAAGTTGAGCAGAGCATTGATCAATCTCAAATTCAGATGTCTAATAAGGAAACCAAGGATGGTGGTAGCACCAAAGAAGAAGAAAAGAGGGCTAGATGTCCTAGCAGAAGCATCAGAACATATGGATTAGAGGGGAGTGACTAAATTTTGGTTGCATGAGGACATGCAACACCTTCACAGTGGGGGTATGTTGAGTCCCAAACCTGCACTTCCCTATATACCCTTTCAGCCTTCTTTTTCCATTTACTTCATCCACCAAGCTGTCAAATCATTGCATATTAGTCTAAAAAGAGCTTATGAAATGGTTTCCTAACTATTTTTATGACTGTTGTTTGATTTAGATTTTTGTTCAAACAGCTGCGGAAACTTGTCACTTTCCGCAGCCATTTTGTTAAAGGCTATGTTACAGGTGTCCAATGGAGAAACCGGCCACATGGGCAAGCTGCAAGTGACGTGTACATGAAGTGTGTCCCCTCAGTTCAGCCAAATCACTCATAAATGGTCATGGTCAACGACGGTCAAAGGAAGGTTCAAACGAGGAGTTTTGCGGTGGCACGGCTCTGTTTTTCCCATGTGAAGGTTTACGTGTCTCTTGGCAGCATAAAATCTAGGAATTAGTTGCAGCATTTTTCACTTATAAATAACGCGTTGATATACGCTGGATATTTATGTTTTGAGATGTAATTTTGACTGTTGTTATCAGCCCACTGTACTATGCTTTACTTTGTCTTATTACTGCACTTTAATATATAAGAAAACAACATTCCTGAATTCAATTTGTGACTAAGTAGTTGACTGGCTGAGGTTGCAGAGGGCACCTGTACACCAAAGCTCTGTATCGTTTCTTACTTGCTTTCATTTACTATTTTTTTAATCATTGCTTGTATATATATTGTGTTGTTATGATGTTCATTGATGTCCATGTTTCCTTTATTTTTTCATAATTATTAGCTGATCAATGTTTTTTTTACAGGTTTTTGTAGGCAGCCCGGGAAAATTTATATATTTTTGATAACTACTGACATGAGATCATCTTGTCCTTTCTGCTGATTTTCATTTACTGATTTTAATTCCAGCATTGTCATTTCTTTCAAGTTTTGTTTTGCTTATTTACTTTTCTGCCACTTAGACATCATATTACTCATCTGTTTATGATTTCCTTTCTATAGCCAAGCGACTCAATTAGTAAGGAATCAGAATATTACTTGTTGTAGTATGATTTAGTTTGCTTTCCTGCAAGTTAGAGATTGAAATACTTATGTCATTTTCAAGAGTTGAAATATGAATTAGTTAAATCTTAATTTCCTTTTATGCAATTTAATTTCCTGCAATTTAGATATCATATTACTCAGCTTGTTTATGATTACTTCCTATAGCCGGAGCGAGTCGAAAGGTGAAGGGTCAGAATGTGGGTTGAAGTAGTGTGATTTAGTTTGCTTTGTTTTCAGTCTTTGAGTTGCTTTAAGTTTAGTTTTTATTTTCTTTTTCATACAACAGTAAGATACTGGGCCATTGTCACTAGTTCACTGTTTTCGTACATTTACTTCCTTTTGAGAATTGATTTCATTACAGTCAGTTCAAAACCTTCTTTTTGAGAAATTTTAAGTTTGGAAAATCATTGTAGAAATCACCATTACCATCCATACTTAACTTTCAATTTCACCATCTCACGCTAGGGAATCCATAGAAGATAAACCCAAAAACAAACTAAAAAAAAACTCAAAAACAATAAAAGACTAAGAAAACGGTTATCTTGCACATACAATGCACTTCACTTCATCAATTTACGAATCCCGGATTGACATTTTAAATAGCAATTTAGGACATACTAAATTGACCAAACAATGGCTTTCATAACATTTTTGGGAGCAGCTTGCTATATAAAAAAATGACCCCCTCATCAGCTTAGAGGGGAAAGACATGATAGTTGAAGCAAAGACCAAGATCACAAGCCTTGTTTCCACACTAACACTAGCTATACACTGACAACATGCTTTATAAAGCTTCTCTGTAAGCCTAAGGGAGCGTTAGTGACCCTACTAACTCTACTTGCTGGTTCGGGGACAACGTCAGTGGGTCCTAATGAGAATCTAGAGGTCAAATGAGCGAATTGAATCATAAATATGTTTATATTCCCTCCTAAATCTACTTAGAAAAGTAAGGAAACATCTAAAGTTTGACCTATTTGTGGGATTTGTAATCCTAATGAAGGAGGAAAATAGGAAAGAGCTCAAAAGCATGGCAACATCATTGCTTTTACCTTAAGAGAGTCATGGAGGAAATTGGCAACCCTAACTCGATTGCTACATAAGAAAACCTAGGGCTATTGTGATGGAGATCAAATCATTTGAAAGGATAACTTACTTGATTGTCGAGCATAGTCTCAAATATAAGCATAAGTTGGTAAGAAGGGAGAGAGAGAGGAGTTGGAGGGGTAAGGGAAGGTTGATGCAACAGATGGTTGTAATCACTCTTCCGACATTAATATAGAACTGCAGTTGTAATGTCTAATCTGTCGTGTTGGTACTATCATTCATTTAGTTGTTTGTCCAATACCTTTTAGCATGAGTAGCTTAGTTATGTATAACTAGATGTCTTTTATATATTCATGTACGAGTTATCAAGGTTGTATGCTGTGACTATGCTTGTCTCTTCTATGTGCAGGACGTGATCTGGAGCCGGCTCAGGGGACTTCCACCTAGCTGCATTGTGCTCTTCAACAAATCTACACGGAAGCTTGAGGTAATGAATCTGTCTTGCTTTGATAGTTAGTTATTATTTATGGACATGCATGTAACTTTGTGACAACTGCAGATAATCTTACAGTCTGCAAAGGGTCTCAGGAAGACCCTTGAGGGTATCTCCATTCTCCATATGCCTTGCATTTTATCCTATAGCAAAATTGGTGACTCCGTTGGGGACTATACATTAGTTCCCAGCTCACCTAGATAGTTCCTAGTTTCCTCCTCCTTCTAAGACCTCCCTATACTTTTGCATTCCTTTTCTAGCCCATCAAGACCTTGCTGCATCCTTCCCTCATATATTCAGCCCTGGATCTGATCCCCAAAGCCATGTTTTGAACTCTTTTCCCACACTAACGTAGGGTAGTAGAGCAAACAAAGCTTTATAAAGCTCTGTGTTTGCACAAATAGTGTGCTAGTAGACCAGTAACTCTCTGTGGCCTTTGCTACAGAGTATTAGTCACCCAAATTTTGACATGCAGCTGTGTCTATAAACTCAAAGGGATGGGAAACCTGCTCATGGACTAAAAAAGGATCTAGAGCTATATTTTGTTAGCAATATCTATGTCCTAAAATATTATTTTTTTAGGAAATAGTTTTTTTTTCTTTCTTAAAAAGTTTTTATAAAAGAAAAATCAACATTTTTTATTCATTCTTCTGCTTAGCTGGTTAAAATATGCTTTATTTTGGTTTCAAATAGTTGTTAGAAAGAATTGGAAAGATTTATGTTGGTTATGCTAGTGTTATAATGACTAGGATGCATGGAACAAATATGAATGTATGAAAGACTCTCACTTGTAGAATACAGCTTATTTCATCGAATTGAATATTTTCAAGCATTGTATTTTGCATGATTTTGAGTCAGAGTCCCACCAAATATCATACATCAACACCCCTACTAAAGAAACTAAAAAAGTACACATAAAATCTACCTAAAATCAATCAGTAACTCTTTATAGAGAAAAAAAGCATTAGTTCAGGCTAGGATCTTGGGATAGGTAGTGTGAGTAAATTGCCCAAGATCGGAAACCAAAACTAGTGTCATTAAAAGAAAGAAAATTCCTTTTTCACTCATACTACCAGGACCACTCCAGTCAAAGTAGAGCTAAATATGAGACAACATCAGACTGTAAGTGAAGGTAGCCCACCTTCGCTTACATCTCTTTTGGGTATTTTATGTATTGGGGATTTCGGAGCTAATTCGGGGACTCAGGTATCCTACCCACACAGCGTACTGTCTACGACTATGTCCCCCCCAATAGTGTCTGTGATCTGAGGTATCCTTAGTGGCCATACTTTTAGGGACTTACACAAGGTGACTGGGGCGGGCTTCCCTAGTACCTAACATAGACAGACCTACTCTGTCTTTAGTTTTTGGGAGGGTGCTCGTCTTCACAAGAGTACTTGGCCCCTCAATCTGAGGTTTGGGTGAAGCTCTAGAGTAACTGTAATTGTACATTTGGCCAACCCTCTCTGTTATTCATTGTGATACTGGGTTTTATCTACTGTGATCGGTGCTTATCAGACAAGGTCATTTCCCTCTGTTTTCTGATTGATTCACTTAGTGTTATTTTTTAGTTTCTATAGGCACCCAAGTGTTATCATTGAGACTTTAATAAATATCACAATAAAATTTATTGATAAAAAGTACAATCACCGTGGCTACATTCAGCCCTCATCGTCAATCTAGACGAATGTTAGGACTTCCTCCACTCATTTTGGAAGATCCGCCAAGCTCCAGTGAACTAGATTCCCCATGTTCAGGAAATCAGTCTCCGAGATCTCACACAGAATCTGTTTAGACAACCGATGATTCAAGCTTACCGAAGGATTTCTTTACTGCAAGATTTCTTCCTCCCTATAACCCTCCAATCACGAATCCGTTGGACCCACTCTTGGTTTGCATTGCACCTGTACCCCTGTGTCTTCAGTTGGAACACTTCCATCCATCCCGTCGATGACTAATGGGTTGTGGAACTTTTTGGACAATTTTGGTCCCCCACCACTTCCCCAGTCAATAGTCACTACCACACCATTGATGGTGAACCCTACTATCCCATTTGTCCTAGGTATAAACCCTCACATGACACCCTCCACAAGTGGAACCCAGCTTATGCCGAGTTCCACCCCTTTAGTTTCAAACTCTATACCTTCGACAAGTGCTACATACAACACTCCTTATAACACTCAATATAGCACAGTTAACGCGGTTCCCTTCAACCAAAAATATGGTTGGCATCCATTGTATAGTTCTAACCCCTAGATTCAAGTATCTGGGGGCACTCCTAATATGCGTATACTAACCAGGAATGTAATAGTTCCCCCTCCATTTTCAGGCATGCATGTTCAATCACCAATTGACATGAGCACTCCTTATGTCAGTCAAGGACATATGGTTAGTTCTGTGGCGAGCAGGAATCCTCAAGGAGGTCGCAACCAATCCATGGGGGCACCCTACTCACAGCCTCAAATGAGTCAAGGGGGCATTGCTTATCCTGGGGGCAATGTTATATCCCAACATCACAATCCCCATGGAAATCCACATTACAATGCCATACCCCAAGGCAACTACTATACCACACAACCTATGTATAATATTGGGACTCAAATGATGGGAGGATCGCAAGGATCCTCAAGTCATATGTCATCGCCTTGGTCCGAGTCAGGGGCACCACACACTCTACCTTTCTTAGCCACGTTGGATAACCCTGACTTGTACAAACTTACAAATGACCCCATCTATCATAGCTTAATTTGGCTGCCAATCCCACATAAAATACCGACAGACATCCCCAAATATAAAGGGAAAAAGGGGAGGATGCAGGTACCCATATCACCACTTATCATCTTTGGTGTGTTTCTAATGCCATGGTGGATGATAGTCTCCAGTTACGTATTTTTCCCCGCACCCTTACTGGCAACGCAGCCAAGTGGTACATCGAGTTACCACGCGCATCAGTCAATACCTTTGATGCTCTAGTGATGGAATTCTTAAAGCACTTCCAGCTACCCATCTGCTTTGAGACTGGGATGGAACTCCTCACTTCATTATGTCAAGATATCGCCACCCACATCTCTAATCATATACATGAATGGAGATGTAGGCAGAGGTTAGTCAAAGCTCCCCTCCCAACAATCTCTTAGTGGACTGGTTCTGCAAGTCCCTACTCCCCAAAATTGCTAAGGATGTCACCTTAGGTGGTGCGGTCATAGAATACCAATCCATATGTCATGCCCAGCACCTAGATCTGATATATTCACAGTCTAGCTCTCCTTACGACGTAATCCCCAGTGCCCCTCGCAACTCCAATGCTTCCGCTACTCAACGCCCGAGAGTGCACGCCGATGGGATTATCGATGCAACCTCTGGCGTTGCTACAAAACAACTCAGCGATCACATTTCCCAGATTTCAATGGACCCCTCTACCAAATCAACTGCTCTTCCTACCACCATGATAAACTCTGTGCAGTCTACACAAAAACTCGGTGGTAAGAACAAGAAGAATAAGAAAAAGACCGCTCCTTCTGAGGAGCAGTCAACAAAGCAGCAAAACCCAAAGCAAAAGGTTTTTGCGCCTCCTGATGATGGAAAGGATAAACCCACTAGATTCCCTTGAAAAATTTGTGCTGAAGACCACATGACATATCGCTACCCACATCTTCAGGAATGCACAAATTTCATTGCTAAAAAGGATACTGGTAGGACCCTCACTGTCCTTAATAATCCTTTCCTTGCTCAGTAGTAGCAACACCTCATTGGAAACCAACCCCAACCCCCGCAAGGGGGCAACAGTTGTTCGCAACATCCTTCAGCTGGTGAAGGACCCTCTACCGTTTACACCTTTGAAATGGTAGATCTACAAACAAGAGCCAAACCCTATGAAGCTCTTGTCTCTCATGCAGAGAAACCTTCCTCAAGTCAAAACCCACCATCACCCAACGATTTGCTTATCAAAATTTTGGTTTCTGACCTTGTGATTCACCCCCCTAAAGGGGCACTTCGACGCACAATGCACAATACATTTGCACGTGTCGCCCAAAACTACAACATTGTAGAATACTTGGCACAGTGCTATGTCAGCACTCAAAGTATTACAAACATGTCCAACACAAAGGAAAGCTCTACTTTTGGCTATTGGTGGTATCAACCCATAAGATTCCATGGTTGCAATTTCAACATGGAAAAATGTAAACCTCCCCTCTCCCACCAGCTTGCATTTCAGGTGCAAATCTTTTCGAAAGGTAAAGGTACATAGAACTGTCATTAATGAAGGTGCTTCTATTTGCATCGTGTTGGCTTCATGTTGGCTCACTTTGGGTTCTCCAACCATATCCCCACCATCGAATTCCCTTAAAGCTTTCAACAGCCACACTTTCATCCCAAAAGGTTACCTAGATAGCTACCCCATCACCTTGTATGGGAAGACAGTAACAGTGGACATAGAAGTTGTAGATAAAAAAACTCAACTATAATCTCTTGCTGGGTCATAGTTGGACGTATTCCATAACAGCCATTGTGCTACTATCTTTCACATCATCATATTTCCATTGGATGGAAAGGTAGTCACAGTGGACCAGCTGTCCTTTTGCTCCCCTCATTATTCCTCGTTACCAAGCGGCTATGTACCCCTAGTACAGTTTGTACTTGACTCTTACGTCAGTATCGGTACTGGTCTACTGAAGGCTTCTTCCCTGATGGGTTGTTTCCCTCTTCAACTGCCCAAGGTTTCACAGATATTCAATATGCTTTCATCCATTCCTCATGAATAGACTGATCCATGGAACCTACTGGCTCCTTCAGACATTGAAACTTACAGAGAACAAATGCCACTGTCACGAGCTGAATTGGCCTACCAATCCATTCAATCTACATCCTTTGGTCACTTTTGTTACGGCCAATGGTACCACTGTCCCTCCCATAACTGCTCCTTCTTTCGATCCACTTAATCAAGTCCTACCTATGGACGAAGCTATTAGAGAAATCATGAGTTTAGAAGAGCGACCTTGGGAGGACTTGCACCATCGTGTTTCGATATCTAATTCGAACTTGATGCCTCTTCAAATCCTATCACCTGACATACCAGAAATCATTTCCTCACCCTATACGACTATCCAAAATTTGGATGTGGAAGGAAACATGGGCAATATTTCAAAGATATTTCTTATAAATATTTCTGTCATGACAGGCATCGTGGAAAACATCCAAATTGGAGCAGATTGCAATCCTGAGGAAATTGCAAGCTTCACCTGCCTTTTTAAGGAATTTTGTGATGTATTCTCTTGGTCTTATGAGAAAATACCCGACATAGATCCGTCTATTGTTGAGCATGAGATCAAGCTTTACGACAATGCTAAACCTATCCATCAAAGGCTTCGACTGGTCCATCCCCTCAAAATGGCAGCCATCAAAAATGAGGTGGAAAAGTTGTTACATGCTGGTTTCATCTATCCTTTTCCTTTAATGGAACGGGTTTCCAACCTAGTTCCTGTCAATAAGAAACAATGAACCATCCACGTATGTGTCGACTATCAAGACTTGAATGCCACGTGTCCCAAGGATAACTATCTGACACTGCTCATCGATCAAATCATCGACGACTGCGTTGGTTGTGAATTATTTTCATTCATTGATGGATTCTCAGGTTACAACCAGATTGCTGTAAAACCCAAAGACCAACACAAAACTGCCTTCGTTTGCCTGGCATCTTTGCCTATTGAAAACACCCATTCAGTTTAAATAATGCTGGAGCAACTTTTCAAAGATCCATGGACTACGCATTTGACAATATCAGGCATATCATTCAAGCTTACTTGGATGACCTTCTAGCCCATTCCAAGCAACGAACACAACACCTAAACCATTTAAGAGCCATCTTTATTAGGTGTTGGTTTTACAACATTTGTCTGAATCTGCATAAATGTGTTTTCTTTGTCGATTCTAGACGCTTACTTGGATTCACTATCTCCAAGTACGGGATTAGGGTTGATCGTGATAAGGTAAAGGCAATTACTCAATTGCATGAACCACAATCCATTCTACAGCTCCAACGTTTGCAAGGGAAAGCAAACTTTTTACGACGGTTCATCATAAACTATGTTGAGTTGACGAAAGGCTTTATGCACCTACTTAAGAAGGGAGTGTCGTATATGTGGGATGATTAAGCTCAATGATCATTTGATGCCTTGAAAAAGGTGCTTATATCAGCCCCACTCCTTAGCGCTCCCAACTATGGCCGCGACTTTCTTCTATACCTAGCAACCTCGCCATCCTCTCTCGAAATGGTCTTGGTTCAAACTCATGATGACCGGAGTGAACATGTGATCTATTATCTGTCAAAAGGCCTGGTTGGGCCCGAACTCATATATTCACATGTGGAAAAGCTGTCATTGGCAGTCATCTTTGCTGTCAACCAATTCTAACACTACATACTGCTACGACAAACTATTGTCATCGCCTTGGAGAATACCATGAGACACATTTTGTCTTGTCAATTAATTGGAGGAAAATATTTGAAATGGATCATGATCCTCCAACAATTTGACTTGGTTTTCACTGTTGCCAAGGCAAAGAACTCCTTAGTCTTCGCCAAACTTTTGTCGGACCTTCCCATTGTCGATCCTAATGAGATAGCCCATGATCCTCTTCCGGATGAAGCTGTCTATCTTATCGACACTACTGACCCTTGGTACGATGACATTCTTGTCTACCTCCAAGCACAACATTTCCACCCTGAACTATTGTCAAGTGACCATCGTCGCATCCACCACCAAGTGCGACACTATCTAGTGATTAACGATATGCTATATCGTCATGGTGTGGATACAGTTCTTCAATGTTGCCTCACTCATGAAGAGGCAGAACATGTTTTAAATGACTACCATGCTGGGGCATGTGGCGGTCATCTTTCTGGCATATCTACTGCATAGAAAATCTTGTGCACAAGGTATTGCTGGCCGACCTTGTTCAAAGATTGTGTCTAGCCCATCTGGAAATGCCATCCTTGTCAAGTGTTCACAAAGAAAATGTGTGATCCTCCAGCCCTACTGCACCCGGTTATCTCCGTTGGCCCCTTTGCCAAATGGGGGATAGACTTCATAACTTGCAATCCCGGTTCCTCTGCTGGACACAACTATGTCATTGTAGCTGTGGACTATTTCACGAAATGGGCTGAAGCCCTTCCCACCTACCGGGCCGATGGGGAAACCACAGTGTTATTCCTATTTAATCAGGTTAACTATCACTTCAGTGTACCCCGCATGACTGTTACAGACCATGGGTCTCATTTCCAGAATCACATGATGTCTGACTTAACATTGCTGCTAGGCTTTCGTCAGGATCAATCATCCTCCTACTACCACTAAGCTAATGGTCAAGTAGAGGTCGTCAACGACATCTTAAAGACCATGATTCATAGGTTGGTAGGAAATCATAAAACCAACTGGCATAAAATTTTATATTCATCGCTATGGGCATACCAAACTTCAGTAAAAACTGCCACGAGCTTTACACATTTTTAACTAGCTTACAGCCTAGAAGCGGTTTTACCAATAGAGTGTCAGATCCCTTCCCTACAAATAGACGTTGAACTCCTACCCGACACTACTGTTGAAGAAGAGCACCTAATATAACTAGACGAAACCCATCGAGATGTCAAATTAGCACTCGAGGCCCATAAGCACCGGGTAAAAACCCAGTATGACAAAAAGGTCAAGCCTCGGCCTTACCAAGAGGGATATCTTGTTTTGCTCTATGATAAAGAACATGACCTCTTGGGGGCAGGAATGCTTCAACCCTTATGGCTAGGTCCTTATTTCGTCAAGAAAGCCCTCTCAAAAGGGGCATCTAAACTTCAGGACTGGGAATGAGTCCTACTCATTGAGCCTAGAAATGGGCTCTATCTGAAAAAGTATTATGCCTAGTATTACACTGGGCATGTGCTTTGTAATTTTATGTATTTATAAGTTTTGATTCCTTTTTTGGTGTGATTGAATTGTTTTGGTATCTATTGGAATATTTGTCTCATACATCCTTCTTGCAATGCAGATGTCTTTGTTACCCTTAGCATACATAGGATATGTGGATGGTGTCAGTCGTCACACACAGCACATTGCATCAACTACTTGGGTCATCTACACACCTGAGTCGGAAATGTTTTGTTCTGGAGGAGTCTTTCTTGGTACCACCACTAACAATATTGCTGATTACATGTCTGTAATTTCACTTCTCACTGAAGCGTCATCAAGGGACATCTCCAATCTGGTGGTCAGGTTAGACTCTCAGCTAGTTGTTAAGCAATTGACAAATCATTATCACATTCATAATCCAACCTTGTTACGTCATTATTAAGGGTACGACTCTTGGAACATCAATTTGAAGTTATCACATATGAAAACATTCCTAGAGAATTTAATACAGTTGTTGATTCATTAGCAAACTATGTGTTAGACTGGCATCTATCTCATTCACTATAGAAGCATGCATGAAAAGTAAACATTTTACAAAAACATTTAAAAAATTTACGCTGTCAAAATAACAAAATGTTTGGATATATATATGTATGTATATGTATATATGTATATATATATATATATATATATATATAGATATATATATATATATATATATATATAGAGAGAGAGAGAGAGAGAGAGAGAGAGAGAGAGAGAGAGAGAGATAGATAGATAGATAGAATCCAGTATTTTACATTGAAATATTTCAAAACTTGGATGTTTTAAGTACAAAATGGCTACAAAGCCTAGCTACAAACACCCATTGGCTATGCCAAAACACCTGCTAAAAAGAGCCTAGTACTCCTAAAATGCTAAAATTGCTCTAGCTATCCTCCGAAGAGGAACCAGAAACTGCTCAGGTACATCGACTGTGTGCCGCTGCATATGAGTGGGAATCTCCCTCATAGGAAGGGGGGACACACCCATGCTCAAGCCCTCCAGGTTCCTTAGAACCTCACGAAGACTGTCGGCATCACCCCTCCCAGCAGGTAGTTGGCCTCCTCATCTCATATGGCGGGGTTCACCTGCAGGTCATAATGGCGCCACATTTTTGTTAAGCATAAAGCTTCATGTCAATACTTGATCACCCATAAAAACATCACATAAACATTCAAAATCTAAAAAATACTTGAAGTACTTTCAAAAACCATTCTCACCTTGAGGACCCCAGTTGGTCCCAAGTGGCAGCGTTAAGTCAAGGTCGCCGGTGAAGTCCATGCCCTCATAAGCATAGTCATCAATCATCACAATTTGGCCAGGAAGCCACTGGAAGAAATCTTCCCTGAAGAAATGTCGGATCAGTCCTCCTCCTGTGTGAGGATCGAGTGATGACCATCGTCCCTGTCTCAGCTCCCTCAAATCAAAGGGACCTAAGCTCATCCTTGGGTGCATAACAGGTAGCCTCTCAAGAATGAATGAGACTATGATAGTACCATACCCAAAACTTTGTTGGGTTCGAGTCTTGCATGCAGTTAACTCTGCCTTCAATTGGCGAAGCACTACTTCACACTAGTTGAACATTTGTGGCTAGACACAGTCAACTGAAAGCAACAGTTGGGCCTTTCTCGCAATGTGGGGACTCTTTGACCCCACCAACTGCACAATCAACCATAAAATGGCCCTCATATATCTGGACCTAATCCTCTCTATGGGGACTATGTTGCTAACAAGTCCACTCTCAGGGATGCAGTAAGGTTGCACCAGCTCTAGGGTAGATCGTGGATCAGACCTACCCCCAGTGAGGTTTTCCTATGCCCCATGGCACGAAAAACTGGTTAAAAAGTATATGTCATCATGATCAATAGCCAGCTCACGATCTACAATATTGAACACTTGCGCGTGTTCATCCCAACGCTGGATAATCCATCTCAATAAATCCTCCTTCCCTTTCATCGGCTCCAACTTTGCATACTTCAATAAACCGCAACGGCGCAAAGCAAGTATGCATTCTGGATCGTTTCACATCAACAATTCATGGCTATCATGGGCTCATTCTCTCCATAGGCTAGTCATTATGGCTTCAAACCTGTGCAAAATAACCCAAAAATCAGTCAAAATGGGGCAATACAACTTCAGGAATCACTACATGGGGTTCTAAAGTGCACCCTCAAGCTCTAACATTCCCCCCAGTGGTACACAGGGAGGATTAATGCCCTTCAACAGGTCATATAGGGCATTTAACGCTCCCTACAAACCATCCAAGAGGCGTTAGTGTGCAAACACTACTTTAGGGATCCTCAGATCTACAAGAATCCACCCCAAAAATTGATAAGAAAGGTTAATAAATGCATAGAGAAAGGTTTTGGCCTCTACTTGGGACTGACGGCACGTCAAATGGTTTCCCGGATCTCCTGCAATGGTCAGCGGAAAATCTGCTCCTCTTTGGCTCCAAATCGCTTTCACAGTTCTCAAATAGTGAAAATGGTGAATGTGAAAGCTCAAAGAACTTCCTTATATTTATTTTTGGAGACATGCTTTTTTGAAATCATTCAAGAGGAAGTAGTCTATTCCCCATGATTTTTTATCATGCATGAACCCATATGGATAGGAATTGCTACTTTTTTATACTTTTTTCCGCTTTTGATGAAAGTACCTTTAGGAATGAAAAGTTGTAAAGCACTGCATGCAATTATCAATGAGCGCTTTCTTTTATGGGATATTTTATCGCTCTTAAAAACTGAAAAATCCCCAATTTTGTCATCGTTGGACTCGTTACACAAATACGATGATAGTCTGAGCAACTATTTTTTGCTCTTTTTCTAACTCATTAAACTGAAAAAGATCATTAGAGAATTCTCTTTAGGCAATTTTTTCTCGCTCATAAAACTGAAAAAATCTCGAGTTTTTTCTTTAAGCTCGTTAAAAATTTATAAATATGACCCGAGCATTCTTTTAGGTACTTTTCTCACTTGTTAAACTAAAAATCCCATGTTTTTGTCACCAAGCTCATTAAAAATCTACGGCAACAACCAGAGCACGTGCTTTTTTGGGACCATTTCTCACGCTTAAATCGAAAAATCCCCGAGTCTTTCCCCTTCTTCGGGCTTGTTAAAAATCTACGGTAGCAACCAAAGCACTTGCTTTTTTGGGACCATTTCTCACTCTTAAATCGAAAAAGCCCCGAGTCTTTCCCCTTCTCCGGGCTCATTAGATCTATAAAGAAGGAATGAGCAGTTCTTTTACCTCTTTTTCCTTGCTCAATAAACAGAAAAAGATACCTTTAGTTTTCTTCATTTGACTCGTTAAAATTTTATGAAGGTATTGAGTTTTTTGTCACGTGACTCATTAAAAATTCACGACGAAAAATGAGTTTAGTCCGTCTCCTCGTACTCGTAACAAAATGAGGTCAAAATCTATTGAGTATAGGTTTCTCTTTATCCGGATTCAATATATTAACTCATGAAAAGTAATCGATCCGAGTATACTATTAAACTTTTGTTGCACCCAGTTAACAACTATGACAAAGGGACCACCCTAGAGTCATTCTTCACGATCTTTTTAGACTCTCTAAATATGAAAAGACCACCAAGTTGTCTCACCTAGACTCATTAAATTAAACATATGAGGTATAGAGTCGCTCTTTTTATGGTCCTTTTTAGATTCTTAAAACATGAAAAAATCAATGAGTTTACCTGTCTGGACTCATTAAACTAATCAGATAGGGCATAGAGTCACTCTTTTTGTGGTCCTTTTTAGACTCTTAAAATATGTAAATATCGATGAGTTTACCCATCTGGAATCATTAAACTAATCAAACGGGGAAAGTAGACAGTACAACTGTATTCAGTATTGGAAAGCTTGGTTTGGCAACAGTCGTTCCTTTGAACATGGCACTCCCTCAAATAAACCTTCCTTGTGACGGCCTCTCAATATGAATCCTACCATCCTATGAGTTTAGCCTAAATACCCCGATGTTCTTGCATCTTTGTATCCTAACACTCTTTGGTGTTCATGAGTCTAGTGCTGCATGGTTAAAATTGTTTTCATGCCTCCTATTGTTCAAGGGTTAACCTTTTGTTTCCTCCATCAACCCATCAAGCATATCCTTTCATAATGCCCTCTATCCTTTAGACCCAATGCTCAAAGATTACTCAAAAAACAAATCATTCTTGTCCCATTTCATGTCGATTGATGTAGGATGCATTATTGCCTACCTTTCGACAAGTATCTTCCTATCGACTTCAACACTCTATCTAGGAAGACAACCCAGAAACACATTCAGTGCCTTAGTACTTGCGGACATTGGTGGCAGGTCACCTTGTGTTTGACTAGGAATTCTCATTATTGGCTCCTAGTTAAGTGATTCTACGGGTGTTTGACGATAATTTTTTTTTAACACTCGCTATATTGTATTGTGCATCTTGGAGACCATCACCATTATTAGTGGCCTTCCTCGCGTCTGTTAACAGTCTCCATTATTGACTGGTAATCAGACGATTTCATGCATGTTCGACATCAACGCATATATTCACATGTATCAATCTATGATGTTCGGTGAAGCAAAAATCAAGACCTTGGGTAGAGGCTTGCATCACTCAACCTTGTTTCCTCTCCCAAGTTGCGTATATTGTTTTTTGGAGATAGCTCATCAGAATGATCCTATTATGACACCGGATCCACATTGTGCTATCGGCGACCAGCATCATCATATCTCTTTTATGAGAAAATCACTCTAACATAACTACTGAGTGTGGGAATGTCCGATTCAAGAAATGATTTTAGTTGTTTTATATATATGTGTTGTATCAGGTTTCCTGTACTGCCCGAAGCTCTGATCCTCTCTCTCATTTTGTCAAAGAAGGAAAATTACAGTCAAGTAAAGTATTTTGGCCATCGTCGCAGCCTCTTATCTCACACTTTAGAGGCATCTGTTATACAACAAAATGACCCCCTCATCAGCTCAGAGGGGAAAGACATGATAGCTAAAGCAAAGACCAAGATCACAAGCCTTGTTTCCACACTAATGCTAGCTATATGTTGACAACATGCTTTATAAAGCTTCTCTATAAGCCTAAGGGAGCATTAGTGACCCTACTAACTACACTTGTTGGTTCGAGGATAGTGTTAGTGGATCCTAATGAGAATCTATAGGTCAAAGGAGCGAATTGACTCATAAACATCTCTATATTCCCTCCTAAATCTACTCAGAAGAGCAAGGAAACATCTAAAGTTCGACCTATTTGTGGGATTTCTAATCCTAATGAAGGAGGCAAATGGGAAAGAGCTCAAAAGCATGTCAACATCATTGCTTTTACCTTAAGAGACTCATGGAGGAACTTGGAAACCCTAACGCGATTGCTACATAAGGAAAGATAGGGCTATTGTGATGGAGGTCAGATCATTTGAAAGGATAGCTTACTTGCTTGTCGAGCATAGTCTCGAATATAAGCATAAGAAGTTAGTACGAAGGGAGAGAGAGAGAGAGGAGCTGGAGGGGTAAGGGAAGGATGATGCAACAGATGGTTGTAATCACTCTTCCGACATTAATATAGAACTGCAATTGTATTGTCTACTTCTTGGTGTTGGTACCATCATTCATTTAGTTGTTTGTCTAATACCTTTTAGCATGAGTAGCTTTGTTATGTATAACTCGATGTCTTTTATATATTCATGTATGAGTTATCAAGGTTGTATGCTATGATTATGCTTGTCTCTTCTATGTGCAGGACTTGATCTGGAGCCGGCTCGGGGGACTTCCACCTAGCTGCACTGTGCTATCTAGCAAATCTACACGGAGGCTTGAGGTAATGAATTTGTCTTTCTTTGATAGTTAGTTATTGTTTATGGACATGCATGTAACTTTGTGATAGTTGCAGATAATTTTACAGTCTTCCAAGGGTCCTGGGAAGACCCTTGAGGGTATCTCCATTCTCCATACACCATGCATTTTATCCTATAGCACAACTGTGGTGAGGAGAAGATATAGAAGCATGGACCATAAGATTGATTTTACCACAACTAGCCTCCCATATAGGTTAAGGGGATGAAATGTATAGTTGTTGAGTTTGTCTTAGAGTTTCGAAATTAAGTGTTCCCAAGTGGTTTTCCTGAGAACTTTGTCTGTAAGGGGAACCCTGAGATACTTGGACGGAAGAGAGAACTTTTGAAAACCAATGATCTTGGTTACGTTTTCTATATAGGAAGGGGGTATTAAAGAAATATACTTTGAATTTTAATAAGCTGATGGATGTGTTTGTGGCTTTGGAGAAGTGACTGAGGATTTGTTTGAGTTTCCAGGCTTCAACTACTATGGGGATTCCCATGAGAAGGGTGTCATTTGAAAATTGTTGATGGGTGGAGGCAGTTGATTTGGAATGTAATTTTAGACCATTGAGTTGGTTACATTCCTTGGAATCTTGTTGGCTTGGTGGGGCTTGACCTAGGTTCAGAAGTGTTTTAGCCAAACAAATCCCGCACTACTGGCCCTTTCGGCAACAATCCGTGGAGTGTGGACTGAAGTCTCACCTGAGGTAGTATGGGAGGGTGCTGGAACCAAGTTTCCACACCCTAGGGATGTCTTGAAGAGTACTGGAAGGTTCGCGAACTGATATGCACACTCGCGCTCCTCTACATAGCAATCTGGCCTTCGCAAAGCTTAACGATGAGACGCTTCTTAGATTATTATTATTAACGTATTTATTATAGATCGGATCTAATTCGTAAAGTCTTTAACCCAGAATTCAATAGTGATAACCAGCACGCATAACCATAAATCTCACCGATAAGCATAAACTCAAAACATAAGCATAAACATATAGATCTGAAATCATGGCACAATAATTCATAAACACTTATCTTTATTACTCTTCTGTTCAGTACAACCAGTTCCACCCTGCGCACTCAACTGCAGGGGTCCATGCACACAGCTGTGGACTCTACCAGGCCTTTGCATAGACAGCTGCAGAGCCTTCTCTAACTACTACTACCCATGACCCGAACTTACAGACTCAGAGCGATTATTGCCTTCACAAACCCATAACACATCAGATCTTAGCCAGAAGCTACCTTCTACCCTTAGAGCCTTGCTCTATTTATACATTCCCATGGTCCACGAACCATGGGCAGGCCAACTCGCTTTCTATTTTCTTACATTATTTTCGGGTGGACAACCCTTTGACTTGACTCATTACAATTTGTACTCCAAGCACTTCACGGAGCTTTTACCACACTCTTACCCAAAATTGAGGGCTTTAAGCCCCAAACCCATTACGCAAGGCCTTTGCTACCCAACAGGCCCCCAACACAATCATCATGACTCATCCTGAGTCACTCGGTTGTTGCGTTGATCATTGCTTGTAGTTCCTCCAGCAACCTTTGCGTTGTACTAACATCTGCCACACATTCTTCCGCTATCTGCTGTACCAATTGTGCCTGGTAACCGTGAATGCTTCCTCAATCTAAGGCTGGATGTGTGCTTTGAGCCTAGCTTCTCATTGTTGTGCGGCGTCCACCTGCTCCTTCAGAGCCTGGGCCTCCCTCATCTTGGCCAAACGCTAAGTGATGGCAACTGTTTGCGCAGTCCCCTGGACATTGTCATAAGCCTTCTAAAACTCCCGCACTTCTATCTCTACCTGCTACAACGTTGGGTCTTCTTGTAGTGATGTGATCATAAGAAGGGACTGATCCAAAAATCCCGTGCAGTCTTGTACAACGTGCTCTATCACTTGCAATCCTACTTGAATTTCGCGGCGGCACTGCTCTCTAACTTCTGGGGGTGTAGTAGGCTGCGCCTTCATCCTTAGCTCCGCGATCTGCAAGTTCAATTCCCACTGAGCTTTTGCAGCCTTCGCTTGAGCCTTCCGGAATCCTACCGCCATGTGATGAATCTTGTTGGTTGCAGGGAGTTCCGCTGGCATAGCCAGTTCTGGTACACTACTATAGACCTCCTCCATGACTTGTTCCAATCCTTGGTTGTGTGAAATCAAGCCATCATGCTGTAGACTGATCTGTTCCAGATTTCCTTTTTGCTCCATTAATACTTGGAGGGTGCAACCTTCCCTGGCACGGAGCTCAACGATTACCCCATCCTACAGTTAGTATAGGGTTTCTCTAGGAAGGGCGGCCAAGTTCAACCCCCAACCCCTCATGTTGCCTTCGGCCTCTGTTAGGACAACGCCTACTAGTAATACTAAGGTGTTCATTGTGGTGGCGCACACCATCTACTCCACTGCAAGTGTACCTATTGCAAGGGTCAGAATCATCCCTCCAAGGGGTCGCACCTGAAACACCTGCAACTGTGCCCTGAGCCCCAACACAGTTGTCTGCTCTGTCATCAGCTCCTCCAAAGCACCCTTAGTGCCATCACGTGCTGGTTTTCTGTTGGAAAGAAGATCTTTCTCCAAAGCTTTTACCATCTTAGTCTTTTTGCATGCATTTGGTTGCTCCTAGACGTGCGGCCTCTTAAGTTGAGTCAATGCTGTGGTCGGGTCTATGCGTTCCTGTGTCTCCACTTCCATCTAAATGTCCTGCTCCATGGACAGTTCCTGAGCCTCCACAATCTCTTTGAAAGGCGCAGTGATGGTCTCTGCTGTTGTTTTGGTCGCCTCCCGTTGCATGGGCATTTTCTGTTCCTAGCGCATTCTTTTCGCCAACTTGATGCGCAGCTTGATTTCCTTCTTCCACTGCTAAGTTGCAATCTTTTCTAATTCAGCTAAGTTCGGGGTACACCACTCTGGAGGCCATGCTGCCATGACCTCGAAAATTGCATCATTCGTTGCAATGAACAGAAGCTTTACCCATTGACGATTGGTATCCTTCCACACCCAAATATACACATTATGCATATCCACCTTGAACTCAGCCACACTTTGAAAATTGTTGTATACTGTTGGGGATAACCGCGGTCTGTGGTTGATCCATGTCCGGATACTTGCCTCCATAAATATCCAAAACACTTTGATCGCACGAACCTCACAGCATCTTTTGTTGCCCAGAGCGAGTTATACCTTACGGCTTCAGGTAGGTTCTTCTCAATGTTGGGAAATTGGTTTCCCTTTAGTAGCTCTGCTGCAACCAACAGGATTGATAGGAGCAACCATGCATAGTGGAAATTTTTACCCTTCTCTTGGGTTTCCCTACAATTCGTCAAAAATTCGTCACAGAGAAACTGCGCCCATTTGAACTGAACACCTTCCGCACACTGCTCCGTAAGCGCAATGACAGAAGCTAGCACCTCATCTGCACGACATTTCCTCATGAGCTTACTAGCCAGTAACTGGGTGGTGATGCACACCCCTCAGTCTTTGATGCTGGCTATTACATATCCGCGCTTTCACTTTTCTAGCTTATATTTAGCCTTCATGGCTTCTGCAAGGCCCACGTCGCTACTTGTTCCCGCTATGTCTACATGATCATTGCCTTTAGTAGGTAACTAGGAAATTTGGTGTATTGAATCAGCTGTGATGGGAATCAGTTCCTCCAGCTAGAGATACCCATCATGTACTAGACATAGTAATTGTCGTATAACAAAAATTATGATGGTCGCGCAATGATAGTGGGGTATCCACCTCAGATTGAGTAATCCCGCCTTCTCCACACCCCGTAACCACTTTTGTTGTGGTAATTTCTCCTCAGCCAATCGTGGGAACTTCTCACTGTTTGCGAGATCCCAATCTTCAAATTTTATATTCGTTACCCGACCCAGTGGCAGTCCATCGAACCTTATTTCGTCCGGAAGAAGCAGGGTTTGGAGCATACTCTTCGTGGCTTCTAGGTCCTTCGATATCTTAGCCATTGATTTCCACAGAGAGATATATGGTGGTAGCGTGATCGCTGAAGATACTTGAGAATTATTTTCCTCTTCCTCATCCTGTGCTTCAATCTGAGCGATCAGGGATTGTAACTCTTCCTCTTCCTCCTCCAATTCAGTGGTGATTGCTTTACCCTTTTCTGCCACTGAAAATTTACTAAATCATGGTGATATTCGAACTAGCCCCTTAGTCTACTTGTCTTTCTAAGGTTGCAGCATACGTGGGGACATTGGAACCTCCAGGGTTACAGCTGCCTCTCCCGGCTCCTCCTGGGTCAGATAGGGCTCTTCGGCGAATCTTACTCTGGTTCTCATGGTGTCTATCCTGAATTCGTTTGTAGACGTACTCTTGGGGTCCAGGTAGGTGGGTGCTTGTTGTTTTTCACTGGCTTGAGTCTCAAATATCCAAGGGTTGTTGTGGGGCTACCCCAACGATTTCTATAGGAACATGTGACTTTCAATTCAACCCTTCCCTCCACTTCTGATTCATTAATATCTTCTTGGTGGTAGATCTTTTCGTATCTATCTTGGAACTCCTGTCTTAATGGCCTACCACCCACTCCTTTCTATTGTAACTCGGACTTATTTTCATGAACAATGACGTCAACGGTCACCTCCCAGCCTTCCCACTTGGCAGCGCAGCCCCTTCTACGTGACTGCAATCTTGCTGACCGACTGACCCTACATGGAACCTTTTTTCCACGCAGTTCTCCTACAAACTTGTTTATAGTCTCGTGCCTCCTTTTAGCTACTTGGAGCACTGAGACTATGCTTTCCACAGATAGTCAGGTGGTCACACCCCATGTGTGAGACTTCCGCTTCCCTGCTAGCCCGGGCTACGGGCATCTTTCGAGTACCTTTCTATTTGGTAGCACATCGTGTTCTACACTCCTTTTCTTAGTAAGGTGCGGTTTTTGCCATGATAGCAGGGTCACAACAACAATCGGCCCGGCCAGGCCTCGTTTCCTTAGTTCTGCGTGGTCCATTTGTGCACCTATGGTGTTCAGTTTGCTGATTTCTTCATCCAATATCATTCTTTTTCTCCTCAACCATGCCCATTCTTCATCTAGTTCATGAAGTTTCAAGCTCTCATGCCGAATGGCTTCTTGTAACTGTTAAATTGCTTTACCTCAATCCTCGCATCCTGTCCAAACTGTGGGGGCTGCAGTCTAGGGAGATTTCATTGTACTCCTGATTTCATCTTGTCTTATCGATGATGGGATCACCTTCATCCTCCTCCTTTTGCTTATGATCCTATATGCCCATCGAACACTGGATACATGCAGATTCTTATTGGTTTCTTTTACTGGCAAACTCTCTGCATGTTTCTACATGTTTTTCTTATTTGTCTATTACGATCAACTAGTGGAGCACGTCGCTTTTCCTGTTGTCACCTTCTACATTCGTGCTAGGTCCCCCTAACCTTCTGATTTGTATTCCACACTAGCGCAGTTGTCATGTGCAGCACCCTTGCTTGCACACCATGTCGCTTCCGTTCCTGTGTCATATTTTCACAGTGGTCTATATATTCCTCAACGCTTGTTGCACCCTCATCGGTTGGCAGTTCCCTTGCTTCAGTCGTCATGCGTCGCAGTGATCTCACCATCATATTACAATTCAGCATTGTTACTTCATGCAATCAGTTCTGTCATCGCTCTATCTCTTCATCTGAATCTGACGTGCAGGAGCTATCACATTCCCATGAGATTCTCTCGTTTGCTATCGAATTCACTCGATCCTGATCTTGCATTGTTATTTGGTAGATGTAGTCCAGTTCATCGTCACTATCCTCATCGCGTACAGGTTCAGTGTAGTGCGCTCCTTCGGCCGGATCTAGTGGGACTATTACCCGGAGGGACTTTTTCTCGAATATCATTTTTTGTTTCTTTAGGTTGATGACTCCATTCATTTTCATGGCCCAGTCTATTCCTAACAAGGTGGGGTAAGGGTTACTGTCATCCACAATTTCTATTACCTAAAAATATGTTTGTGTGCTTGTGCCTTCGATGTCCACTATGACTCCTTGCAATCTCCCCATGAGCAAGATATTCTGTTGGTTCGCCATTTGTAATTGAATAGGAGACCATTGTAGTGCGAGCTTGCCCATGCGTTCCCAGGTCTGTTTAGGTAGCACATTCGCATCTGACCCCAAGTCTAGAACAACCTAATCCATCTCATAGTCACCAATTTGTGCAGTCAATCGCATTTCCCGCCCGGTGCACAACGCATGCTTGCCTAGTTTCCGAACCATCTGCGGTTCACCTGGCCCTGCGCACCGAGTTATCAACTCTTGCAATCCCTTAACTACTTTATTTTCCTGTAGTAGCTTCATGCATGTCTCTAAAAAGGTAGTCAGCATAGAGGGATCCATTTTTGGCTTAGTTTGACTCTTACTACTTGAAGTAGAGACCTCTGCGAAGCTCTTCTTAGTTTCCATAAATGTCTCCTTTGCGCGTTCCAAATCAAACTCAAGTTGCTTCCCCATGTATCTTCCTCAAGTTGCTTCCCCTTATCCTCTCATGTGGTTGCACCACTTCTAAGCACCATGTTCACGTTAGGGTCCTCTTTGTGCAGTTCAGCTTTCATCATTTGGATGTTCTGTGTGGGAGTACACTGAACCACCCCTTTTTCACACATTTGTGCGATTAGTGTGGGGCAATCTATCGCTTCATGATCAAACTGGTAACAGTACGGGAAACATGTTCTGGTCGGGTTCGTACAGTCATGCATGTAGTGCCCAGGTCCTCCACAATTGTAGCAAGTTAACTGTCCACACCCTCATCCGGGTCCCATTCCTCCTCATCCCTGTCTGCGTCCCAGGAATCCACCGCACGCTATTGTTGCAACTAGATCTTGACCTCACGCCTCAATCTACATTTGGTAAGTAGGTGTTCGATCCATCAGCAACTCATAACTTCAGCAATTTCGTTCGTCATGGCCCACTGATCTACAAAAATTTCAAAATAGCTGCTAGGGGGGTTATGTAAACTTCTGCAATAGATGAAAATTGTCCGTTATGTGCTTTCCTCCCACCTGATAGATCGCACACCAGAGAGCGGGCACCATGCTTGGCCCCACCTGTGCCTCTGGTCTCAACAACATTGGTTCCCCCCTGCCAAATAGTTTGCGAATATCAGACAATGATCCTTATGGTGGCCCTGGCCTTTACATTTTATGCACCACACCTCTACTCGCGCTTCTCGCCGGGGCGCCTTATCTTGTTCCAAACTTTGTATCTCTAAGCAAAGGTTTTGTAGTTGCACGTGGATTTGCTGAACTCCCTACCCAAGATCCTCTATTGGAGTTTCATGCAACCTCATCGCTATCTCTAAAGCTTCAGCCTGGGTTGAGATCTTTTGCTATGATAGCGTCATCCTTAAATGTGGTGTCAAAGATGCCACAAACCACACATGGTGCTACGCATCTATTAGCGTCATGTTAGCCTCATAGATTGTTCTCTTCAATGTCTGATCCAGATCCCAAGGGGTTTCACCTGGCAGCATCACAATCTCCTTGAACCCGATGATCGACTGCGTCTCTAATTTTGGCCAGCTAAATTCTTTGTTCAATGCATCCTCAATCTCCACTATTCCCGCATTTGGATGATTGCTAGAGTGCTTTATATACCACGTCAACGTGCAATCCTGCAACACACTTACCAGAGTAGCCTTTTTGATGTTATCATCCATAATGCCTTGGGCTTCCCATACTGCCTTTACCACGAAACAGAATTGATCTGGATCCTCATTTCCTATGCCTCTAAATATGGGCAACTTGATCGCACTCACCATTCCAACCCTCGGTGGTGGCAGAGGTGGACTAGGTGAAGATGGGATTGATGTAGGCGAAGTGGGTGATGGGGTGGATGGCGGTGGTAGCAGTGGAATGCGCTGATTTATCAACTGAACCACGCTTCTCAAAGAGAACCCTGTGAGCTCCTCCTCACTTTTTTGTGAAAGAAAAATCAGGGGACTATTCTCTAACCCTTCGATCCTTGGTAGCCTCTTCCGCTCTGCGTTACCCCATACATCAATGGATTCTTGTAACCTGTTTTTCACATAACATCATTTTAATCCAGGTATTCAACGATTTAATATACTTACCCCGTGGTCCCTTGAGAAAATGCCTTTCCGCTTGGCTGTAGCTCACATTTTTATCTATTGCGAACTCAGTGATAAACCCTCCTATTGCCCGATCCAGCTAATGATCTACTGCCTACGCGATCTTATCTTTAGATGCTTCTAGCCTGCGTACCAACCCTAGAGTCCACGCTATTGGTTGATCAAGCTTACACCTTCCCTGGCCGTCTGCTAGCCTCACGATCCATTCATACAGTTCTGACGAAAAAGACGCGAAGAAGATCTCGTGGATTTCTATGTATATGTAGTGATCCAACCATCTTTCCTCAGATATCTACAGGGTTTTGTTTTCCTGCATGAAAAACTCGTGAAGCTTCTGATCCAACCAATCTTCAATCTCTTTCTTCATAGGGTTCCAGCGTTTCAACATCAGACATCCCTTAGGCAGATCCCAGTCCTGGGAATGGAACCATTTGTTGGCTTAATGGGGCCTGACCCAGGTTCGGAAGTGTTTTAGGCAAACAAATCCCGCACTATCGGCCCTTTAGGCAACAGCCCACAGAGCGTGGATTGAAGTCTCACTTGAGGTAGTATGGGAGGGTGCTGGAACTAGGTTTTCGCTCCCTAGAGATGTGTTGATGAGTACTGGAAGGGTCGCGAACCGATCTGCACACTCGCTCTCCTTTGCACAACAATCTGGCCTTCGCGAAGCTCTGTGATGAGTCACTTCTTAGATTATTATTATTAACGTATTTATTATAGATTAGATCTAATTCGTAAAGTCTTTAACCGAGCATTCAACAACAATAACCAACGTGCATAACCATAAATCTCACCAATAAGCATAAAATCAGAACATAAGCATAAACATATAGATCCACAATCACGACACAATAATTCAAAAACACTTATCTTTATTACTCTTCTGTTCAATACAATCAGTTCCACCCTATGCACTTAGCTGCAGGGGTCCGCGCACATAGCTGTGGACTCTACCAGGCCTCTACGCACGCAGCTGCAGAGCCTTCTCTAACTACTACTACCCACGACCCAAACTTATAGACTCAGAGCAATTATTGCCTTCATAAACCCATAATACATCAGATCTTAGCCAAAAGCTACCTTCTACCCTTAGAGCCTCGCTCTATTTATACATTCCCATGGTCCACAGACCATGGGCAAGCCAACTCACTTTCTATTTTATTACATTATTTTTGGGCGACAACCCTTTGACTTGACTCATTAAAATTCGCGCACCGTGCACTTTGTGGAGCTTTTACCACACTTTTACCCAAAATTATGAGCTTTAAGCCCCAAACCTGTTACATAGGGCCTCCGCTACCTAACAAATCTGTAATTGTTCTACCTAGTCCTTCAGCCATTAGGATGAATGGGAACAGTGATAGAGGATCACCTTGTCTGATTCCCCAAGTGAGTGAGAATAGTTGAGAAGGGGGTCCATTGACTAGTATGGAGAAGAAATCCTCAATCAATAGAGCCATTATCCAATTTATCGAGTTCCGATGAAATCTAAAGGCCTTTAAATCTTCTCTCATGTATTTCCAACTAATTTTGTCAAAATATTTTGACATGTCTAGCTACATCAACATCCCTAGATATTTGGTGAGATAGAGAGAATGAACAGTTACATGAGAGAATTATGTTGTCTAATATCTGTCTTCCCTCTACATAGGCTGATTTGATTTGAGAGATTATAAAGGAAGGCATAGGTTTAAGTCTATTTGTTATGACGTTTGAAATAATTTTGTAAATAACATTGCAGAGGGAAATTGGGTGATACTTCTTTGGAGAATTAGTGCCTTCTTCTTTCAGGACCGGAGTGAGAAAGTTGGTGTTGAGAGCTCCCATAATAGACTTAGATTGTCTTGAGCCCTCGACTATGGAATGAACCTATTTCTTTAGCACATTCCAGCAGGCTTTGAAGAAGTCTATAGTGAAACCGTCCAAGCTTATGGATTTACCTGAGGGCATGAGCATGATAGCATCCTCTAGCTCTTGCTTGGTGATTTCCTTAAGCAACATAATGTTGTGATATTCACTAAGGACCTTGGAGATGTGTTGACAAATCTCCTTAATAGATTGGCTCTTGTCCTCATTGTGTTCCTACAAGAGATTCCAAAAAAAAAATTGAGCTCTACTGATATGTCTTCATGTGAGGTGATCATGTTTCCATTAGTTTTCTTCAGACATAGGATCCTGTTATATTTAATGTGTTGAATCATTGATTTATGGAAGAATTTTGCATTTCATTCTCCACATTTTAACCATTGACCTCAATATTTTATTTTCCATAGTTTTTCTTCCTACTTACCCCTCGTTTCACATCTCTATTGTAATTCCTTCTTTATTTGTTGCAGCTAGGTTGTGGTCCTGTTGAGGATGATGTCCTATTGGAGCTCCTCCATTTGTTTTTCTAGGTATTTCTTATCTTTTATAATGTCCCCAAAGACTTCCTTATTCCATTTTCTGATTCTATTTTTGATATGCTTAAATTTTGTTGAAAGAAAAACATTTTGTGCCCCTTAGGAAGAGGTCCTTATCCATCATTCTTTTATTTTGGATAGGAATTCAAGGTGGTCAAGCCAGAAGGCCTCAAAGAGGAATGGTCTATTTCTAGGGGTTCCAAAAAGGTGAATCTCCACAGTTATTGGCGAGTGATCTAAGCCTGCGTAAGGAAGAATTTTTCCTCCAGTTTCATAATTGGCCAGGAGGATGTATTCAAAAATGAGAAACCGATCAGGATGGGAGGCTATTTTCCTATCACCTCCTCTCTTGTTATTACATGTGAAAATTACATTCTCGATTTTCACGTCCACCATTTCCAAATTGTTGATTGCTTCTTTTAAGACTTCCACATCTTTGTCCTACCTCCTAAGCACCTCGCCCTCCCCCCCCCCCCCCCTTTTTCACATTCAGGTTGATTATCATATTGAAGTCACCTCCTATGATTCTATGGGTGCTTGGGAGAGCTTCATGCATTTTATTTAGGATTTCCAACATTTTGATCGTTTTCATCTACTCAGTGTGGTCCATAAATATTAGTGACACATAGGGTCTCAACGGTTCCAATAAGTTGAAATATAACAAACAAAATGTTGGGAGCTTAGATGGTTCTTTTGAGATCCGGGAGTTTTCCATTCTATAAAATTAGTTTCCCTCCTACTATTCCTATGGAAAAATTGTCAATGTTTTCATAGCCCTTCCAATATTGCTTCTATAGGGAAGGAATTGCTTCTAAACCTACTTTCGTTTCTTGGATGAAAACAATTTCTGGCTTGTTTTCATGATTTTCGCTTGATTCTTCATTTCACTAGTCTATTCAGACCTCGTATATTCCATGAAATTAACTTCATTGCGAAACATTTTGGGTTGGGACTAGGGCTCTTTCCTTACCTTCGTTACTCAGTCATGCCCCAACCTCTTGCAAGATTTGATTGGTTGGTTTTCTTCCACACTTTCCTCCTATTCCCTTGGGGTTATACTAGTCTGCTAGGATGTTACACTTGATACCAATATGGTTGAGATCCCTGTATTTCCTTTTTTCCATGAATTTTTTTGGTTCCTATTGATATAGGTGTTATCATGTGAAAATTTTACACTCATATGTATGCATTAGAAGACACTCAAAGTCAGTTATCAACACATACAAAGGTTACATTTTTAGTTCGAAGCACCATGAATACCAAAAATTAAAATATTTCTAAAGGTTCATGTTATAAAATTGAACTGCACGGGTGCACCATTACTGGAAATTAATAGTCGCACAACTATTTCTTCGATAGCCACACAGACGCGAAAATCTAGTCAATACCTCGGACCACAAACTTGCTTGAGAAACACTCCAAATATTGACATGATATGATGACAAATTCAAGCCTTGAGCCCCGAGAAGCCTTAAAGGAAAGGAGATGGTATCTCTTATCTCATTCATGAGGTGAACCATCACATTAATGAACCAAGAAGAAGAGTGTCCAAGAAACTCTATAAATACAAGTTAATATAGAGCTAAGAAATAAGAAGAAGTAAATCATTACTATCCTACCAAATTTGCTCCCTACCAATCAAGCATTTCATTGAGAAGATATTCCATCATTGAGAGTGTTTTATATACTTATTTGAGAGAGAGAGGAATCTTGCAAGGATATTAAGTAAGGAACTTCCTTGTTAAGGATTTTTTATCAACATTGCTCAAACAATTCTCTCCAAGTGTCTTTTATTCATCTATTGCAACTATTCTACATTCATCAGACAATAAAGGAAACCCTTTTCTTAAACTTTTTTGATGTGTTTGCTTCATTAGGCATTGTTTATGTGTTATCTAGTGTAGGTTTTAGTTTATGTTTATCTATGCACTCTTTCCATTATTTTCAATACTTCATGTATCCATGTTTGTCCACTAACAACAACCAATTACTTGTATGCTCCTTGAAGGTAACAACCATCTCCAAGGAAGGTTTATTTGGTACTCCATAACAACAAACACACCAATACAAGATGGCAACTCCACTTGTTTCCTTTCTTTGATCTAATAGTTATTTTTGCATGACCTTTCTCTCTGCATTTCCATTCCATTGTGCCTATGATAGTTCTCTAGAATTTTTGTAGGCCCCCTTGGATCTATTTTCAGTCGAGAAAGACCTTTTCTTAATTTTTTTTTTTGCTAGTCGTGTGACTTTTATCGCAGATAGATGAACGATTCATGCACCTATGCAGAGAATAACCCACATTGGTTACAGAGAGCTCAAAAGTTCACTGTAATTTTTATTTCTTGGGTGATAGGAAGTCTTTAGTTAATTTCCTTCACCTCTACAATTTTTTTACAGTTAGTTATATTTTTTAATTGTTGTACTAATCACTATTGGTAAGGTAAATAATTTTTCATTTAACTTTCTTTTTTCATTTCACACATAGATTAATTATGGGGAAGAGTAAGTGGCCATAATCCACACATATTTTTCAACTTGTTTTGCTATTTTTATCACAAGTCACATAGCTTAATTAGGAGGAGAGTAAGTGGCCCAAAATCCACACATATTTTTTACTAACCAAATCATTTTCCTTCATTAGTATTGGGACTAGGACCAATTTTTATTTTTAGAAATGGAGTATCCCCTACTTCCCTTGCATCTTTTAGACGATCTTGGGTTTTCATCTAAAATCTTTCTTAAAGCACTTGGTTTTTCCATCTCCCTTTCAGGAACACATAGTGTAATAGGAAGGAATTAGGTGGCCCACTATCCACATATTGTTTCTTTTCATCCAAGAAACAAATGCAACTTAGTGTAAGTAGGATATTTGTAAAGGATCATTGCATATCCACATATTTACACAATTTGTATGCCCACTTTTCCACTTGCACACACATTACACTCCTCACACTAAGCTACTCTAAGCTTTGCAAAAAGGGCATCCAGTTTCATGAGCTTTTTTACTTAGTTTATTTTAGCTTAATTTTTCAAACCATAAGTGAAGTAAGACTCCCTAAAAGCAACCATAACCTTGAACACGTTAAATTCCCCATAGGGGCCATAAAAGAATTTATAGTTTAGGTTAGGACCATTGGGGGTAGGCATCCTATAAGCTGCCATGGTAATGTTACATTTTGAAACATAAAATTTATCTTTGAGGGTGCTTAAAATCCTTCATCATCCCACGGAAAAGACTACCCGGGCACATCAAAAACTTGATTCAGAGAGGGTTTGACTTAGGTCCCAGTGTGTACAGTACTATATGGGGCTACTCGACTTGTATAGTGCTCGATACTGATGACTGATTACCAAAAAGCTAAAGAATTGAATGCCCCCATGGGACAAAGGCATCCGAGTGACCAATTTTAGCACATATTTCCTTATAGGTGGACTTGCAAGAAGCACTAAAGCATCTTCATTATCTTGGTTGATTCTTTTGGCTGCTAGAAGTGTCACCAGTTCTTTCCGAACGTAGCCCCAATACCCATAAAAAAATATATCTCTGCAAGGCCCAATTTTTTTGACAGTGGAAAGGACGAATAGTTCTTGTTAGGATTTTTTATCATACGCAAAATAAATAAAGACCTTTTTCTTATTTGATTGATCACATAACATAACTTAGAGAGAAAGTAACCATTTTTTTCGCTTTGTTTTATGTATGTGATTTACTTGTTTTGGTACATATCCCCACCCTCACCATAGAAGTAACACACACTCCATTTGACACCATAAGGGACTCCATGGTACCCCATCACTCTAAGCACTTCCAAAACCTTCCCCTGTTACTAGGAGGTGTGCCAAGTCTCTCTCGCCATTTTGGCATAGAATACATCAAACAAACACTGTTATTGGTTCATCCTTTATTGGTGGCACTTTGATTGGGACCCCTCCCCCTAAAATACTCCTTTCACTATCCCTCATGGGATTCCACACACCACCCCTCCAAGGAGTCCACGTGCTACCCCCCTAGGTAGCCCATCTCACACTTTCGCATAAGGAACTCCTTTTCACATCGCAGTTCAAAATCGTTTTATGATGGTGAACAACACCAAAATCCCATTTCTAGATTCCTTAAATATTCTAGATATAAGAAAGTTGACAAATGACCCCATTGCACATAGTCAGAATTGCACCCCTATTCCAAAAAAGTTACCCTCAAATATACCAAAATTCAACGGAAAACAAGGGAAAGATCCGGGAAACCACATAATGACCTTTCATCTTTGGTGCTCATCCAACAAAATAAAAAATGACTCAGTTTTCCTATGACTTTTTCAACGCACTCTCACTAGGTCTGCATCGAAATAGTACGTAGACGAGGCCTCTATTTCCTGTGGCACCTTTGACTCTCTAGCTGGTTCATTTCCCAATTTATTCACACCCCAAAAAATGTTAATGACTCCACCTCCACCTTCAAGAGAAAAGATGACACCAAGATGTAATAAGGCATTACACACTAACCATGCATGCACTATATGCACAAATTATGGACATTACACATACCTCTGTCCCAAAATTCCTCATTATCAAGATGCATTGGGAGTCCTCTCTCAAGTCAACACTATGACACCATCACCTCTCGTCACACCAGTGGAAAATGATGGGTCAAAAACCATTTATTGTGTATTAGAGGAAGAAGCTTTGCACCCTGTTCACCTAGGCATGCATTGTCATTTTACCTGTCACTCACCGTAAGTATCCAGAAGGATGAAAAATCTACCTAAGATAGTATTACCAAAACCTTCCCATCCTTGTGCGCTATGCGATAGACCTGACCACTCGATTAATCAGTGTCGAGAATTAAGAAAAATTAGGGATGTTTTTCTCTTTTTGGTCCACATTCCCTGACCTACCAGCTCAAACCAATCTAGACACGTACACAATCATTGTTGCATTTGTTCCCAAGTTCATCAAATGCAAAACTGTCAATACCTCTCATGATTTCGAGAAATAAGAGGAGCCTTGTGTCAAACTGACATCAGGGCTACAAATCATCCTTTTGTCACCGATACTAAGATCCAGAGGTGGCCTACACCCTTAAATGCCCCACCTCATGACATCAACCATGTGTCATTGTCACGAACCACAAGAAATGTTGATATGTACACCATTTATTACAATGGCACAGATCTTGTATTATGTGTAGTACACACGTGCAACATTTGTACTGAAAACTTTAATAGTTCAGAAAATTTTCCTATGTTGCAAACATTTGGAAAACTTAGCATACAACACCACATGGTTTAGAAAATCCCTGAACACCATCCTCAAATAGAGGAATATGCCTTGACTCCTAGGATGCCAACATTATCTTGGGAACCCTCTCCCACTCATCATCAAGATGACATCATGAAAAATCTCCCACCTTCTGGTGATGACAACATGCAACACCACATACGATTCATTTCCTTGACTGTAGGAACCCTGATTCACGCTATCTAATCAACAGTTCTTAGTGTCGAGACTGCTACACCCACCGCAAAGGTGGTACCACCACCGACTATGTAGACCCATGCAATTTTCACATTGTCAACATCGCTAGGTTCTACGACAACAACCACCAAGTTGATCTCTTTTCTGTCAACCAACACTGCTAGGTCCCAATCACATCCTCATGAACTCCCACAACCTACATCAGCATTAGACAATATTTTTCACTCGGATGAAGATATTCTAGAGGCTATGATGAAACCAGAGTGTTCTTGGGATACCATTTATTATTGCTCTTTATTTTTACTAGAGAAATCATTCTCACCTATTGATTCACCAAGCCACACTATATACACAATAGAAATAAAGGACCTCATACCACCACGATAGGTAGATTGGTTCAAAAATACCATTCCTACACCAGATGCATTTGAGGAAGGGAATATGTCTACTATCTCACCTATGGTCAAGGTAGATATTTCCACCAAGCCCGACATAGTCAAAGAAATCACGCTGGGGAGATATGCTCCCAAGATAAAGTGGCCTCATATAAAGCCTGCTTTCAAGAATATAGGGACATCTTGGCATGGTATTACTTAGAAATTCTAGGCACTAGTCCTACAATTGTGGAGCACCACATTGACACATGGCCTAGTAGTGTTAGCTCCACCCATCCAAAGCAAAAGAGATTAAACAATAAATCGACAAGCTCCATAAAGATGGTTTCATCTACACTATTGCTTACACATCTTGGGTTTCTAACCCTATACCCATCCTGAAGAAATAGGGCACCATTCATGTTTATACTAACCTCAAATATCTCAACAAGGCATGTCCCAAAGACAATTATCCTACACCCTTCATCAATCAAGTAATCAATGTATTTTCCAATCATGAAGCCTTATGCTTCATGGATGGCTTCTTAGGGTATAACTAGATTCAGATACAACATCTCAATCAGTACAAAATAACATTTACTACCCTATCGGTCACATTTTCCTATCGAGTAATACTCTTTGGCCTTAAAAACGTTGGTGTCACCTTTCAACCGGCCATGAAATACATCACCCATGACTTGACTCGTCTTATACTAGCCTATTTAGATGACCTTATAGTGTGATCCAAAAATGGCTCAAACCATTTTGAAGATCTTTGCCTGGTTTTTCAGAGGTGTTAGCAATATAACCTATGCGTGAACCCTCTCGAGTGTGTATTTTGAATCAATGCAGGATGACTATTGGGATTCATTTTTTCTCATCAAGGAATTAGAGTCGACCCTCTAAAGGTCTAGACCGTTCGAGAAAGCCCACCTCCAAAAAACTTTGAAGCAATTATAAAGCCTGCAAGGTAAGGCCAATTTATTACATCGCTTTGTCCCCGATTAAACCACTTGTGTGTACAATTTATTGCACCTTATTCACCAGGAGGTTCCCTTCTAATGGGATGAAAATGCCCAAAAATTATTCGAGGCCTTGAAATATACATTATCTGAGGCACTGCTAATTGGCCCTCTTGACCATACCAAGGATTATATTCTCTACTTATCAACATTTGAAGTAGCCATTGCGAGGGTATTTGTCCAAGAAGGAACAAATAATAGAGAACATGTCATATATTACATAAGAAAAAAATTCTATGGGTATGCTTTAAAGTATGAGCCAATAGAAAAAATAGTCCTAGACCTTATACACTCATTACAAAAGCTTTGACATTATATCATCTTACGGACCACACCCGTAATAATAAGCATTAACCCCATGAGATATTTTCTTACTTGCCATCTGATGAACCATAAGTATGCCCAATGGGTAGTTATTTTGCAAGAGTTTGAATTACAGTTTGCTTAACCTAAAAGCAAGAAAGCTCTCATCCTTGTAGAATACATCGTAGATATCCCCACATAATCCCAAGGGTCTTCTTTCAATGATTCTTTCCCAAACGAACACTTGTTCGTAATATCTATAGATTACCCTTGGTATGACGATGTCCTTCTCTTTCTTAGAACTCAAAATTTCAACCCTCATCTCACTCGTGACGATCGTAGGTGCATTCTCCACCAAGCCCCTCGTTACCTTATTATGGGGGACGTCCTCTACCATTGTGGAATCAACACCATTATTCGTCAATTCCTTACCTTTGAGGAAGATGAGCATGTCTTAAATGACTACGACAACAGAGCTTGTGATGACCACCTATATAGGATGACCACTACCAAAAACATCGTCCATGTGATGTGAACATTGCCAATGATATGCTCATAAAGCATGAGCTCCACTAGCTCCCCTTCACTATGTCATTGTCGCATGCCCTTTTTACAAATCAAGCATAAACTTCATGACCTGCAACCCATAGTCTCAAGGCGGCCATAAGTACACTGTGGTTGCTATCGACTACTTTAATAAATGCAAAAAAGCCATACCCACTTATAATAACACCACAGAAACGACTGCACGATTTCTCTTCAACCATGTCATCACACGATTTAGTGTTCCCAAGGCATTGGTCTCGAATCATGGATAATACTTCGAGAATGAGATATTTCAAGAAATATCCCAACACCTTGGATTTTCACATGATTTTTCTTGCCCATACTACCCCTAGTTTAACAGTCAGGTCAGAGCTATCAACAAAGTCCTAAAAAGAATGTTGCAGTGTATGGCGAACAACCACAAAACCAATTGGTATCGCATGGATTTTTCAACCTTATGGGAATACCACATAATATTCAAGGCATCCATAGGGTTTACACCTTTCCAATTAGTATATGGGGTTGAGATCGTGCTCCCCATTAAGTGTGAGATCCCTACCTTACACTCGGCCATCGAAATCCTCTAAGACACCTCACTTTTCGAGAAGAGGCTAGTGCACCTAGAACATGTTGATGCAAGTTGGTGATAATTTCTCTAGCATAATGAAACCCACAAAAAGAGGACAAATCCTTCTGTTATCACTTTTTCTAGCACCTGTATCACAAGTACTTTAGGAAACATATAAATATTCCTAGAGACAGCCTCTAGGTTGATTGTAGACCAGTGCCAAGGACATCTTAGATAGAGGAGTGCATGGAAGAATATTAGTGAGGGGTTTTGGAATCACTCCAATTTTCACGTGGTTAAAAATATAATAAAGGGGGCTTCATTCAATAGGCCTTCATTAAGGTAAACTCAAGCCAATACATGGATCCAAATGTTCAGGGGGGTAAATTGGGCCAACCTCAAAGAGAAATGTCTGGTTCTGGTGGCTGTCACATAATAACATGAAACTTAATATTCACGTTGCAGTAAAGTGAAGAGGAGGAAAGGGAGGAGGGGATTCAATGCATAGGGCTGATTGCAATACATAATCCTAAGCAATGATTGTTCCGACAGAAATATGGAAGAGGGAGGAGATGAAAGAGCGGAAAGAGTGGAGCATGAATTAAGGTTTCATGCCATATACCTCATTGGTACCTTTGTCACCAAACAATATGAGTAAATTTGTGCTCATTCAGGTACTGCAGGTTAATAGAATAACACAAGTAAATCTATCTTGTACATAGGAATTGTAGGTTATAGACTAACATAAGTAAATATGTCTTATACACAGGTATTGTTTTTTATTTAGTAGCCTAGATAAATCCATGAATAAGAGAGAAACTGACAGCTTCATCACACTATTTCAGAGAAAGAAAAACATATATGAAATGAGATTTACAGAGGGGAAAACATACTACGCATTGCCATGATTGGAATCACCAAAGAGTTTCATTAATCTTTGAAATAAGTCCCATTTACCCATCCATTTACATTCAGCAATCTATAGCTCAAGTCCCTCATGAAAAAGCTTCATAGAACCAAAGTGGAACCACAGAATTTGGACCACTATGGGTGTAGAATTCTAGAACCCCCTATTAAGTGTTTCTTCCTCCATTTTATAAGGAGAGGGATATATTGGAAATTAATTACAAAAATGTATCAACCTGAGAATCTAGCTATCTGCTAGACTAGTTGTCTCAGCATGCAAGGATTTGTCATCCCAAAATGATTTCATTTGGATTTGATTCCGTTCTTGAAAGTATAGAAATTACAGAATAATAGAAATTACAGAAAAATAGAAACAAAGGAAATTGAATGATGATGGAGGAAAATATCATTTTGCAGTTCTTATGAAGGCCCTTGATCAAGCCAGGTCTCTGCCACAATGTGTCCCTATAGCTTCTCTGTTGGTTCTTGTCGCTTTTGCCATAACTATCTGGCTTCACCACTCTCTACAGTTGATAGCGATTGACTGTGTTTGCTTGTCACAGAACAGAAGCCAATTTTGTCTAGGTAGTCCTTTACATTTATGACTAAGTGGAGCTCCACGTTGAGGCATTAAGTCTTCCTGAGTCCCCATACTGATTTATCGCTGCACCATGCCTTCATTCAATGCCTCAACTTCCGACCCATACACCTTCAAAGTCCTGTACCATACTATCGAGGAATTGTTGTATCGAGACTCTTACTCTAAGAGGCGTTACAGAACAACGAGTCCCAATGTCCTTTAGCCTCCTTTGGTTTAGCGCCTTTCTACCTTTCTTCTCATATGATCGGGGGGTTGTGACCTGGGTCTCAGCCTTTATATTAGATCTCCTTAGTTGGCATTTTCAAATCGGGGATATAACATGGAGTGAGGCAATATCAGGTTTTGCCAATTACCGATCGCCAACCACCTTCCACACTTATCCCTTGTTTCCTCGCTCTGTTGTGACTATTGGCTAGCCCCCTTATTAAAGGTTCTCTATCGGCAAATTCCTTATGATGCACAATGCGCTAATACCCCCGATTGCTAATTGCCAATTGATGATGTCATCAGTGCCACGTGTAGCTTCTTAAGGGGTGACACGTGTCACCTAGATATGCCCCAATAGGACCCTAAAAGTGCCAGATCAGCATGCCAAGTGTCCTTCATACTACCACATCATCATGATGTCAACTTCCCTATATCTTTATCAGAGCTAATCCTATGTAGCCACGTGTCCAGTTTGAGGAGAGATAAAAGGCCCATCTGCCCCTAGTTTTTCGCTAATTTCCTTTGTAAATCACTTTTTGCCTTTCCCAGTGATTTGTACTATCGTCTCACATCCTGACACTTTTAATCGCAATTAAATATTTGGAAGGGTGTCATTTGTTTTATTGTCGATTGCGATGTGTCGATCTTGCGCTGTTGCGATCACCGATCACCGATTTCAACCCAAACCTCCAATTTATCGGAACTTTAATGCGCGATGTGCCGATAAGCCAGGATGTTATGAAGTGTGATCATCAATATGCGATGCGACCCTAATGTGTGATTGCCAATATGCCATGTCTCTAGAACCTATGATATTCCATGATGCCTAATCCTCTGATTTGCGATTTGTGATATGCTCCCGGAACTCCGATATGCTCTTCTCCTTCATTTCAAAGGAAACAAAAACCCCTGAACTTCAACATTCCATATCTTCTTATCCAAAATTCCATTTTTATGCCTCCACATATGATCCAAATTGGATCCATGAAAATTATCAGAGTTCTATGAATGTATCAAATCATGACAGACTTCAAAAAACTTGTGAACAATGAGCTATCAGGAAAGACCTCTGGACAATGGCAGTTTGTAGCCAGCACGGAACGACGAGGACCTCAGTCAAAGCATGCTGACCGAGGCCCATGGAGACCGTGCAGTGGCGCAAACTGGCAATTGGGAAATCTAGATCAGAAAACAGAGGTCGTTTCTAATGTGTGACGTTAGGCAGAACCCCTCGAGAAGGAAAAGCCCCAAGCGCATGGTCACAAGGGAAGCCGAAGAACCATGGGAAAAGCACTAAAACCGAAGGCGAGTCCCGCGCTCCAAAACCAGCGGGATATTGGAGGCGTTTCGGGCGGTAAGCGGGTTTGTCAAGAGAACGAGCGATTCCATACATTGGACGATGCGTGTCCGACGGATGAGAGAGAAAACCGCTCTCATCGCGGGCTAACGTTCGAGCAAGTCAATCGCGCAATAAGAGCAATAACCGTAGGATCTGGAGGCCCCAGATCTAATGGCAGAGATTGCGCCCGATGGGAAACCAGATACGAAAGGAGAAAATAGGCTACAGTGAATAAGATTTGAAGTCCAATTTGGCTGCTAACCTGGCGGATGAATCATTTCACAAGGTAACCTAAATACCGAACCGTTTGAGGAAGAGCTGGCACTTAGTTCGTGAAGGGACAAGTGGCCACCTCCCTATGAGACGTTACACAGTGGCGATGATGTAGAGGTAGGGAATTCCAAGTGGACAGTAGCAGGTGATTCGAAGAGGTGGAAGAGGAAGCGAACAGTCAAGGGATAGACTGGCTTTAAGCCATGAACAGACAGAGAATAGAGGACAGCGAAAGGAAGAAGGAAATAGTGAGACAGAGAAAATAGAAATTGAAGCAAAGAACAAAGAGCCGAGCTTACCTACAGAGCTAAGGCAGCAACGAACAGATAGAGCCAGGCTTGAGAAGTTCAAGAAATCCCTGTGAGGATATCTGTCAGGGAACTGAGTACCAAATTGGACTGATCCCATTAAGACCAGTTGAGGTCGAGACTTGGTAAGGGGGAGTCTGTGCACTCTAGTGGCTTGGGGAATCCAAGAACCACCCTACTAAGCATCATCTATTTCAGGAGACTCAAATTGAGCTCCTTATTGTAAAACCTCTACTTAAAGACACAATAAAGGAAGGCCACCGCTGAAAGCTGGACCAGAGACGTAGTCCAAGAGGATTGGGTGAACTCCTTATTAAATTTTGTTGTGTTCTATTTTTCTTACTGTATTTCTCTTACTTTTTTCCAGTGTCTGTTTATTTTGCAATCTTATCGATCCATTGCCTAAGATAATAGACACTCACACCAGCACATGAGTCTATAATACCTGCATTAATTAACAGAGATCACTCACAAGTGATTTTTAGATCAAGTGGTATCATAGCTTAGGGTTGTTAAGGTTAGAAAATATTGTGTTGGATTTAGCTGTTGAATGCTAACTAGATCAAAGCTCAAATTAGGAGAAGGAGAGTTGGTCGAAACTAATCCTGAGATTGGAAGAGTCTATCCTCAGAAGAAAATGTCAGAGGAAGGTTCTATGGGTCCAAACCCTGAATTTATAGACAGTTTCCTGGCCATGAGGTCCATGGTAGAGGAAATGTATAAGGATTTTAAAAAACATAAGGATGAAGACTCATCAGGCTCTAAACAAGATAAAAGAGAAGAAGAGTCTTTCCTCCATGACCACTCAAAAGGCAAGGGGAAAGAAGAAAGCTTTCTCACACCTCCTAATAGCCCTGAACATAAAAAGAAGACATCTTTGATTAAAGTAGATGTTAAATTTGATTTACCAATATATGATGGAGAGTTGAATGCAGAAAAGCTGGACAATTGGATTAGACAAATTGATGTTTATTGCAGAGTGCAGAGTATCGATTCATATAAGAGAAAGATTCAGCTGGCCAGCCTATGCCTTGGAGGCACTGCCCTGGTTTGGTGGGAAGGTAGGACCTGAGCTGACATGAAGAGACATGGTAAGACTCTTTCTGTCTGGAGTGAATTTGTTTCTACAATCAAAAAGCAGTTCTATCCACTGGCCTACATGCAGCAAGCCATGATGAGCTGGCAAACTCTTCGACAATTGAAAGGGAAAGGTGTACAAGGTTACACCCAAGAATTTAAGAAGAGAGCATTGTTTCTAGGAATCTCATTAGACTCACCTGAGACTCTATTGAAGTACATCGGTGGTCTACACAGCTACATGAGGCACACTATCCTCAAGTTTAATCCCACTAGTATAGATGAGGTATCTGTTCAAGCTACACATCTAGAAGCTAGAGAAAAGAATAAGGAGAAAATAAAACAGAAATGGAAAGCAAGAAAGGCCAATACTACATAGAAGATCAAGTCTTCATGCACTCACTGTAAGAAGGATGGGCATGATGATGAGCACTGTTGGATTCTGCATCCGGAGCTGAGACCTAAGAAGTTCAAGGGCAAGAAGAAGAAGACTGCTATAGCTATTCAGAAAGATTTGGAAGATGCATGGAAGACTACTTTCAAAACAAAGCAGGGATTGTATGAATGGCTAGTTATGCCTTTTGGCTTAACTAATGCTCCTGCTACTTTCATGAGAATAATGAATGATGTACTCAGACCTTTTCTTGATGATTTTGTTATTGTATATCTAGATGACATTCTGATATTTAGCAAAACATGGGAAGAACATTTAAAGCATGTTAAGCAAACACTAGATGTTTTGAAAGGAGAAAAAGTTTTTGTTAAACTCTCAAAATGTGAATTTGGCAAAACATCTTTGAATTATTTGGGACATATAGTAGGGGGTGGTGAATTGAAGATAGATCCCTCTAAGATGGAAATCATTGTAAATTGGCCTAAACCCAAATCTGCTACAAAAGTTAGGAGCTTCTTAGGAGTAGCACAATATTGGAGAAAGTTCATTTCTAACTCTTCTTTAATTGCAGCTCCCTTACATGCTTTAATAGGATTGAATAAGGTGTTTCAGTGGGGAGGCAAACAGTAGAAAGCCTTCGACATCTTGAAAGAAAATATTAGTACAGCACCAATACTAGCACTGCTTGATCTTCAAAGACCATTTGAAATCCAAACGGATGCCAGTGACTATGCCATGGGAGTAGTGTTGATACATCACCGTAAACCCATATGTTATCATTCTGAGACATTTAATTTTGCAGTAGTTAACTATCCTACATATGATAAAGAATTGTATGCATTAGTACAGAGTGTGAAAAAGTGGAAACATTACTTAATGGGTAAAGGGACAGTAATACATACTGATCATCAACCACTTCAATATCTGCACTCCCAAACTAAGTTGCGGCAATAAAGACACTATAGATGGATGGGTTTTCTACAACAGTTTCATTTAGCCATTAGATATAAAAATGGCATACACAATAAAGTTGCATATATGTTATCTAGACCCATTATAAATGCATCTACTATACTTAAGCATAATTCTGTGTTACATGAGAGCTACATTGAACAATATGCTCAAGATATAGACTTTAAAGATGTATATGAAACTTTAAGTCAAGGCAACGAGTAGAAGAATTGGATTATCATATTAAGGACCGAATCTTATATCATTGTGGGAAGCTATGCATTCCACAAACTAAAAGAGTAAAGATGATTCGAGAAGCACACACTTTTCTAATATCAGGTCACTTTGGGGTAAGTAAAACAGTTGCACAACTGCAGAGGTTTTGTTATTGGCCAAAAATGAATGAGATAGTTTCTAGATATGTAAGAGGGTGTGCTATGTGTGCTAAAAGCAAGCCCAGCAATAGAGAACTAGGCTTCTACACCCCATTACCAGTACCTTCTCATCCTTGGGAAAGTGTTTCCATGGACTTTGTTGGAGGAATGCCTAAATCTAGGAAAGGTCATGATTATCTGTATGTTGTTGTGGATAGGTTCAGCAAAATGTGTATTTTGATACCTTGTAATAAATAGATTACCGCTGAACAAACTGCAAAATTGTTCTTTCAACATGTATGGGTTCATTTTGGATTACCCACTTCCAATATATCTGATCGAGACACCCGATTTGTGGGAAAGTTTTGGTCGAGTCTGTGGGAACTGATGGACACCAAACTGAAGAAAAGCACAGCTTTCCATCCACAAACCGATGGCCAGACAGAAGTAGTCAACAAGACAGTAATCTAGTTACTCAGAGGATATTGCAGCAAGCATCCTAAGCTTTGGGATGAACATTTGTGTTATGTACAACATTCTTAAAATAGAGCCAAACATTTGTCTACATAGAGATCTCCTTTTGAGACCTGTTTTGGTTTTACACCCAGGTCACCCTTGGATTTTGTCTTTGGTAAGGACACAAAAGTTGAGGGACAGAACGATGTGGAAAGGGCAACTAGGGTCATTGAATAGATCCAAGAGATCCACCAGGCAGTACAGGAACAGCTAGAAAAGAGCCAAGACAAATACAAGGCAAGGCATGACAAGCATCAAATGGAGCATAGTTTCGAAGTTGGTGATCAAGTCTGGCTATATATCAACAAGGACAGAATGCAAGGTGAAGGTAAAAAGCTAAAGCCTATCAGGTATGGACCTTTCAATATACTTGAGAAAATTGGTGAGAATGCTTTTCGCCTTGATCTACAGATAGCTTGAGATTATTTGAACCTTCACTAATTGAGGATCCCGTAGAGCAGAGTCAATTTCCTTCTATTGATGACCTGCTACCTGAATATCTTAATGAATTGCAGGAAAACATAGTTCTGGACAGGAAGGTGAAGACGACGCGCAGGGGAGATGTTGAGTACCTCAGAGTTGGGCTCAAGGGTTCAAAGCCAAGCAGTGCAAAATGGATAGAGATTGGACAAGTGAAACAATTGTACCCTCACTTAGTCGATGCTTGAAAACTAACTTTTGGTGGTCCAAAATATTTTTCAATGGGAAGGCCATGATCCGAATTAGATCCATCAAAATTATCAAATTTCTATGACTGTATCAAATCATGACAGACTCCAAAAAAGTTGTGAACAATGAGCTATCAGGAAAGACCTTTAGACAGTGGCAGTCTGTAGCCAGCACGGAATGACGAGGACCTCGGTCAAAGCACGTTGACCGAGGCCCATGGAGACTGCGCAGTGGCGCAAACTGGCAATTAGGAAATCCAGATCAGAAAATAGAGGTCGTTTCTGATCGCGCATTGCTGGGTAGAACCCCTCGAGAAGGAAAAGACTTGAGCGCACAATCACAAGGGAAGCTGGAGAACCATGGGAAAAGTGCTAAAACCAAAGGCAAGTCCCGCGCTCCAAAACCGGCGAGATATCGAAGGCGTTTCGGGCGGTAAGTGGGTTTGTCAGGAGAATGAGCGATTCCATACATTGGACGACGCGTGTCCATCAGATGAGAGAGAAAACCGCTCTCATCGCGGGCTAACGTTCAATCAAGTCAACCGCACAATAAGAGAAATAACAGCAAGATTTGGAGGCCCTAGATCTAACGGCAGAGATTACGCCCGATGGGAAACTAGATTCGAAAGGAGAAAATAAGCTACAACGCATAAGGTTTGAAGTTTGATTTGACTGCTGACCTGGCGGATGAATCATTTCACAAGGTAACCGAAATACCGAACCGTTTGAGGAAGAGTTGGCGCTCAGTTCATGAAGGGACAAGTGGCCACCTCCCTGTGAGACATTACACAGTGGCGATGACACAGAGGTAGGGAATTCCAAGTGGACAGCAGTAGGCGATCCGAAGAGGCGGAAGAGGAAGCGAACAGTCAAGGGATGGACTGGCTTTAAGCCATGAACAGATAGATAACAGAGGACAACGAAAGGAAGAAGGAAATAGTGAGATAGAGAAAACATAAAGTGAAGCGGAGAACAAAGAGTCGAGCTGACCTGCAGAGCTAAGGCAGCAACGGATAGACAAAACCAGGCTTGAGAGGTTCAAGAAATACCTGTGAGGATATCTATCAAGGAACTGAGTACCAAATTGGACTCATCCCATTAAGACCAGTTGAGGTCGAGACTCGGTAAGGGGGAGTCTGTGCACTCTAGTGGCTTGGGGAATCCAAGAACCAACCTACTAAGCATCATCTATTTCAGGAGACTCAAATTGAGCTCCTTATTGTAAAAACTCTACTTAAAGACATAATAAAAGAAGGCCACCACTGTAAGCTGGATCGGGATGTAGCCTAGAAGGATTGAGTGAACTCCTTATTAAATTTTTTTGTGTTCTGTTTTTCTTGCTGTATTTCTCTTACTTTTTTCCAGTGTCTATTTATTTGCAATCTTATCGATCTATTGCCTAAGATAATAGACACTCACACCAGTACATGAGTCTGTAATGCCTGCATTAATTAACTGAGATCACTCACAAGTGATTTTTAGATCAACATATTGTTGGAAATCTTATTCCGAGCACTATCCAATGGAGAGGGTACAATTTAGATTTGAGAGTTTCTATGGCTTGGAAGATGGCTTCATAATTCACTTCTCTTTTGTAGTTTGGGAAACTGAAAACACATTTTGCAGTGAGTGAAAACATTGGATCCAACTGGGGACAGTGCCTTGTTGGAAAGGTGCTGAGAACCTACAGACCAATAGCCTTCACCATTGGGCATGGAGTTAAAAATATAATGAACTTATACAACCAGAAAATCTCCATGGAACTTTGTTTACAGGGAGTCCTTTCCTCACCAAACCGAAATGATGAAATATAAATTCTAATAACTAGAAATTAAATGCTCATATAGTGAGCTTATTTAGATACAACTCTTACTTATTTACAGGGCTCAATTCACCTAAGTGAGTTCAACCCTCCAATGGAGGCAAGCCAACATTTGGGTGTTGGACATAAAGCCTCCATGCTGCTAAAATTTAAAAATCAAAACAAACATGCACCATGAAAAGTCTACAAACAACAAAATTGATACATGCTCTAGAAACAAACACTACTTCTGACTTAAGATTTTCGTCATGCAGTTAGCTACAGGGTCATAAAACCGACAGAAGAATTTGCAACTACTTTATTTACATGAAAAGTCTGCTGACCAATATCTTCTCGGTCAAGGTAGCCGCAAATATTGTTCAGCTCTTTAGCTTTAGATTTTTTGAGAAAAAATTGTTGCTTGAAGCCTGCTCCCTGCTTGCTGGTAAACCACTCCATTTGAACATCCGCAACCATCTCATTTTCCTCTTAATAATATGAATCATAAATCAGAGGAGGTTCTTGAACTGGTTCTCAAGGTGAAGGATGTGCATCATGGACTGGAGGCTCTTTGTTGACCTCCTAGTGGGCCTCCTCTTCTTGTGCAGCTTCCCATGACTGGGATTGTTGTAGCTCTGCATCATTTGACTCTCCATCATAGTCATATACATCATAGGAAGGAGAAACATCAAATTCAGCCGAATAAGATCTCTTAGGGTTTATTTGCAGCTCGATGATGTTTCCTTCTCTTTTTTGATTGGGTGATGCTTCTTGATGTGAGTAGATGTTTTCTTGGAGTGTAGCTCCATAAACATATTCAGTAGGGTCATTAACCTCAGGAATATCCTCATCATTGAAATATGCACAACAATTTTCAAACAGAGCATCCGATGGATATAATCTTTTGAAATAATGATTGAATGCCATATGAAAACTCTTTAAGGAAGATATGTTGCCATGAGGTATTATTCTGTACCAAATTATAAAATCATCTTCTAAAGAGTACATGAACAATTTCATTTGCACATATTCAAAAATAATACCCTGTTCCATGCATTCATGAAAATCCTTAAGGTGTTGGTCTGGGCTTCTATATGTGTTTCCATTGAATCTAGGAAAATAGGTATTCCATTCATGAAACGAAGGGACATGATTGGGATAACCAGCAATAGAAGAAAAATCTAGTGGGGAAAATTGGTTGGCCAGGAATGCAGGAATGACCATTTTGAAAACCCCCTAGGTAAGTGATCTTAGTTTCAAAGGCAGGGAAAGTTTTCAGCTACTTTAGAGTCAGAGTGAGTATGAGGCTGCTTAAAAGCCAGGATGATCAAATAGAGATATGGACAGTGGATTCGCTAGGATTTTTACCATAAAATTGAAACAGTGGAGTCACCAATGTCAAATATATTCAACCCACAATTCCCTTGCTCATCTAATAGAGGGAATGTAAAAATTTGTCGTACCCAGGGAAAAATATTCTAATCTGTTCCTCGACAACGACACCAAAAATATGTTGTTGCTTTTTCTAGCACAAGTGCTTCAGGAGACATAGAAATATTCCTAGAGACAACCTCTAGGTTAATTGCAGACTAGTGCCTAGGACATCTTAGATAGAGGAGTGCATGGAAGAATATCAATGAGGGGTTTCGGTATCACTCTAATTGTCACATAGTTAAAAAGATAATAAAGGGGACTTGGTTGAAAAGGCCTTCATTAAGGTAAACTCAAGCCAATACATGGATCTGTATGTTTAGGGGGTAAATCAGGCCAACCTCAAAGATAAATGTATGGTTTTGGTGGCCGACACACAACAAAAAGAAACTTAATATTGACGTTGCAGTAAGTGAAGAGGAGGAAAGGGAGGAGGGGATTCAATGCATAGGGTTGATTGTAATACAGAATCCTAAGCAACGATTGTTCGGGCAGAAATATGGAAGAGGGAGGAGATGAAAGAGGGGAAAGAGTGGAGAATGAATTAAGGTTTATGCCATATACCTCATGGGTACCATTATCACCAAACAACATGAGTAAATCTATGCTCATACAGGTTCTGTAGGTTAATCAAATAACACAAGTAAATTTGTCTTATACATAGGTACTGTAGGTTATAAACTAACATAAGTAAATTTGTTTTATACACAGGTATTGTTCGCTATTTAGTAGCCTAGATAAATCCATGAATCAGAGAGAAACCGATAGCTTCATCACACTATTTCAAAGAAAGAAAAACATATATGAAATGAGATTTACAAAGGGGAAAACATATTGCACATTTCCATGATTGGAATCACCAAAGAGTTTCATTAATATTCGAAATGAGTCCCATTCACCAATCCATTTACATTCAGCAATCTATAGCTCAAGTCCCTCATGAACAAGCTTCATAGAACCAAAGTGGAACCACAAAATTTGGACCACTGCAGGTGTAGAATTCTGGAACCCCCTATTAAGTGTTTCTTCCTCCCTTTTATAAGGAGAGGGAGATCTTGGAAATTAATTACAAAAATATCTCAACCTGAGTATCCAACTATTTGCTAGACTATTTGTCTCGGCATGCAAGGCTCTATCACCCCAAAATGATTTCATTCAGATTTGATTCCATTCTTGGAAATATAGAAATTACAGAATAATAGAAATTACAAAAAAATAGAAACAAAGGAAACTGAATGAGGATGGAGGAAAATATCATTCTACGGTTCCTATAAAGGCCCCTGATCCGGCCACGTCTCTGCCATAATGTGTCCCTCTAGCTACTCAATTGGTTCCTATTGCATTCGCCTTAACTGTCTGGCTTCACCACTCTTTGGAGTTGGTAGCGATTGCTGTGTTTTCTTGTCACAGAGCAAAAGGCAAAGTTTGGTTAGGCAGTCCTTTAAATTTATGACTAAGTGGAGCTCCACACTAAGGCATTAAGCCTTCCTAAGTCCCCATAATAATTTACCGCTGCACCATGCCTTCATTCAATGCCTCAGCTGCCGACCCATTCGCTTTCAAATTCCTGTGCCATACTATCGGGGCATCATTGTATCAGGAATTTTACTCTAATACGCGTTATAGAATAGTGAGTCTTGATCTCCTTTGGCTCCCTTTGGTTTAGCCCCTTTCTGCCTTACTTCTCATATGACCGGGGGGCTGTGACCTGGGGTTCAACCTTTATATTGGATATCCTCAGTCGGTGTTTTCAAATCAGGGATTTAACTTGAAGTGAGGCAATATCAGGTTTTGTCGATTCCTAATTTCCGACCACCTTCCGCCCTTATCCCTTGGTTCCTCGTTCTCCCTTGACTATTGGCTATCCCCCTTATTGGAGGTTCTCTATTAGTGAATTCCTTGTGATGCACAATGTGTTGGTACCCCCAATTGTCGATCGTTGATTGATGACATCATTAGTGCTACATGTATCTTCCTGAGGGGTGACACGTATCACCTTGATATGCCCCCATAGGACCCTAAATGTTCCAGATCAACATGCCACGTGTCTTTCATACTGCCACGTCATGATGATGTCAGCTGCCCTATGTTTTAAGTAGAGCTAATCCTATGCAACCATGTTTTCAGTTTGAGGAGAGACAAAAGGCCCATCCGCCCTTGGTTTTTTGCTAATTTCCTTTATAAATCGCTTTTGTCCTTTCTCGGTGATTTGTACTATCGGCTCAAATCCCAACACTTTTAATCGCAATTGAAACTTTGGAAGGGTGCCATTTGTTTTATCGTCAATTAGGATGCGTCGATCTTGCATTGTTGCAATCGCTGATTTCAAACCAGACCTCTGATTTATCAGAACTTTAATGTGCGATGCACTGATAAGCCAAGATGTTATGAAGTGCGATCACCGATATGCGACATGACCCTAATGTGCGATTTCTAATATTCCATGTCACTGGAACCTCTAATATGAAATGTTTCCTGATCCTTCAATTTGCGATTTGCGATATGCTCTTGGACCTCCAATATTCTCTTCTCCTTCATTTCAAAGGCAACAAAAACCCATGAACTTCAATAGGCCATATCTTCTGATCCAGAAGTCCATTTTTTAGCATTATCTAATGGAGAGGGTCCGATTTAGCTTTGAGAGCTTATGTGGCTTGGAATATGTCTTCATAATTCACTTCTATTTTTCACTTTGGGAAACTAAAAACACATTTTGCAGTGAGTGACAACACCTCCTTTGATCGCAATTTAACCCCTCGTTCATTCACAGAGGAGGATCTAGTCCTTCACTATGATGTTTCCAAAGAAGCTTTAGGACCAGGGAAGTTCAAAACTTTATGGAAAGGACCTTACATAGTTAAACATTTCCTCCTCAAGGAGGCATACATGTTAGCAAAGATTGATGGTATTTGCCTCAAAGACCTCGTCAACAGGCTTTACCTCAAAAAGTTCTATCCATAACACTCAAATAAGCCCTAGAATGTAAATGTTTGCACCATGAATTATTTTTATGATGATCACCTCATCACAGATGTACACTAAAACCATACTATCATCATATGTCGTAGATGGATCATTCACCAACCCATATCACGAGTTCGTTGATGGTCCTAAAATCTTGCAGCAAAATCCTGGGCCATATAATCTCATGACCTAGCACCCTTCCACCATAGTTGGATTTGAATCAGGTCAACCACTAATAATCAAGACAAATACGATGTCGTCATATGCCTCTTAGTTGATGTCTCCCACCTAGGTATTAGTCACCTGTATGTGTTCCTTGACTCCTAGCTTGTTGTATCAAAGTTAAACAAAACCTTCAGGGTATGTGAATCTTGTATTTTTTGGAAATATCTACATACACAAAGGTTAGATCATGGTTTTGATCATACCACATTTTCACATATACGAAGAAATCAAAATCATGTAGTCGACCATATAGCTAATCAAATCTTAGACTAGCATGTATCACATATACATCATTATTGAGACACATGAAGAATAATGAGCATATCCAATCCTCTTCTATCATCTGTAGGTATTGCTCTAGTATGGCTTCCATTCCTTTCTTCTCCCAAACTTCAAATATTTTGTTAAGATCCATGTCTCCTAGGGCTTCTTTTAAGACTTCCTCCTTAGTTAAACCATTATCATTCCTTTGCTCCATTTCGATATCCTCTATTTCTTTCTTGATTGAGCTAGGGTTTTCGATGAGGAATAGCTCTCCTTCATGGGAGGAGGGTTGCATAGGTACCTCACTACTATTCCTAATGTGTTTTTCACTATTTTCTTTGGATTTTTCCTCATGGTCTTCCCTTAGTATATCAAACTTGTTTATCTTTTACTTGGCTTGATGAGGATTGCTTACCCTAGGTTTTTCCTTACTCCTGGAGGTTACCCTACTGAATCCTTGATCATCTTCCCTTTGTTGAGATTGCGAGTTGGATGGCAGTGGGGTATTCTTGGGGTAGTGACGGAAAATATTCCCATGCTCATGGAACTTGCGACAACGAAAGGGTATGTGCTCATAATCAATATTTTTCACCCATACCTCATTACATAAAACAAGATTTATTTCTTTGAGGAGTGCTCTTGAGACGTCCATGTAGACACACATTCAGTCATAGGATACGTAGTTCCCTAACCGAGTTCCCTCTGACATTTTGATATATCCTCCGAGCTTGTCACCTATTCCTTTTATAACAGAGGGTGCTTAGTAGTCTATGGGAAAGGAGTAGATCTTGATCTAGACTGGCACCCTTGTGAAGTCTTCCTTCTCTGGGGTAAACTTTTCCTTCTAATATTGCATATACATCCCAACTAAGTTAAATAAGTAAGGCCCTCCTTCAAAGATTCAATCTCTGTCTTCTAACAAATCAAATATCACTGTGAAGAAGCCCTTATATCTAAGCTGGATCTTGATACCTCCCTTGGGGCACATTTTTTGTTGTATCCACAAGTTCAACGCTTTCTTGGAGGGATAGAAGCCCATAAAATTGCAAATGATGAAATGTTCTTGCATATATTCTCTATAAGCAACTATTTCAGGGTCTTTGATTTCTACGTTTGGAATCTTCTTGTTTTTTGTCTTGCAAGAATTTGTTGTCAGTGATTGAGCCGAGATCTTCCCGCTTGAACCTATAGAGTTTCTATTTGGTTGTTGTTTCTTGTCGCTCCCTCTCCCAAATGGGTGGCTAAAGGCTTCTTAGAGGCATTTTGGGTGGTAATTTTGGTGAAGAAGGAATCCTCCGGGTCCTTCCTTTTGCCAACGATGATTGCACTGAAGGAGGGGGTACCTGAGCCCCCTCCTGACACTGCCATGGAAGTTGTCAAATCCAAACCCTAGTTTGCATCTATAACAACCAACCATTGAGAAAAAAATCAATAAGCATAATAAAAAAACACATATATTATTATCATTATTTTAATTTTGAATAATAAAAATGAATTAGATTTGAAAGAAAATGATTTGGATTATATTGATATACTTTTTTAAATGTTGTCATATACATGTAACTATTATAATTATCACTAAGAAGTGCATACAACAATCAATAAATGTTTGACTGCATATTAATTTAGTAGTTGACCATAAATTTATACATGGTTTTTAAAGTTTAACATTATACACCTATTGTTTGTAATTTTTTACAATTTAAAACAATTTATCTTTCTTCTGATTAGCGATTCAATTTAAAGTCCTATTTGCAAGCTAATGAGTTGGCAGTGGTTTTCTCAAAATCAGCGAAGGTCTTAATCATGCTGGTTGTAGGTTTCCATTGTGGTCATGGGTTAAGTGAAGCATGGGATTAAGTGTATGGAAAGCGATGAAATAACTACAATTCGTTGGAAAATAGGCGATGATAACCGTAAATGTGGGACAAAAACACAAAAATTATGCCAAACCATCCACCATGGGTTGTTAGGAGATCATGATGAATTAACTAGTGGATCAACACTAAACTTGCCATTATTGAAGAAAACTAGCAAATTAACCATAAGCTAGCAAAGCCACATAAATTAAACAGTTGATAAACATTGATAAGCATCAATTCATAATAAGAATCAAAACACTTACTTCATATTACATCACATGTTGCTAAAATTTAAAAAATCATAAAAACTAACTAAATTATAACTTTATTATTATTAATTATAAAAAAAATTAATATATCACATAAACATGTATACATTTGAAAAAGAATGGAACAAATTTCTTATCCATGGAGATTTATCCCCACTTTACCATGGAGATTCATATTTGTAAATATGCTTTGTTATAATATTATGGGCGAGTACCATGGATAATTAATAACACATGCTCAAAAAACCATAACTAACATAATTATTAATCAAATGGATACTGAACTGAGTTCTCCCTTTTTAGAGGTAGCAAAAAATAATCTAATTTTGAAAAGTGTTGATTGAGAATACACATTTTTTTTGGGGCATATTTTTGACACTTCCAATTTTCTTAGTGATTTTTTTTAATTATTGTTGATTTTCATGCACATTTTGAAAATCGTTGATACACCATAATTTTTTTATTTTTTTTTCGGGCGCATATTTTTGGCACTTAATTTTTTTTGTTTTAAGTATGCACATTTTTTTTTAAATGTTGATTATTTAAGCATTTTTCAAGTTGTCTTCTTCTTTTTATTCTTCTTTCTTGCTAAGATGCATGTTTCTTAAGGGTTTTTCGAGTTCACATTTTTTATTTTTTCTTGAAATTTTTTTATAATGAAATTTTTTATTTTTTTGCAAAGTTTAAAAGATTAATAAAGTTAATATTTTGAAGTTATGATTCTTTTATATATATTTATGTATTATTAATTAATACTTCAATACACATAAGTAATTATCACACATAATAATTTTAAACAAATGACAAAAAATATACATTTTGCATACATATATATATATATATACGACTTCTTTTTTTTTTCCCCCTGAAAATGACGTCAAATAAAGGATTTATATGGAAATAATTGCACCTTTTTTTTAAATAACAATTTTAATGAATTTTATGCCTAGAGATCATAACATTTGAATTTGTTTTCAAAAATAATGATTCACATAGAATTTTAAGTAAAAATAACAAGATAAAAACTATATTGTTAAAAATAAAAATAAAAAACAATTTAAAAAAATAAATCAAAGTATTAGATTAAAAAAAAAATAGACAAACAAACAAAAATTTAAAAAAAAATATTTGAGGGAAGAAAAAAAACAAAAAATATTATAAGGAAAAAATAGATTTTTTTAATAAAAACAAAAGTTTTATTAAAATTTCAAAACACACACACACACAACATAATTTTTTTTTAACATTGAATATATATTAAAAAAAGTTAAATTTGGCCCCAGTGCCCAAGGGTCTTAGCCACACCCAGGATCAATTGGCACCCAACTACTCCTGGCCTTGGGCCAGCCCCTTGGAGGGTATGGGGCTCATGGGAAAATTATTTCTCCCAGCCCTGGCCAACACCTTGGTGGTTGTGGGGGTTGTGGGCCGATTCCTAGAATTGGCTCGTGACCCCCACATTAGTCAAGGGTTTGGGCAGGCGCTGGGAGAAGCTGACGTACCACAACTTTTGGCCCTGGGGATACCTGTCACCCCTACAACTGTCAAGGGGCCAAAGGGAAATAATTTTTATTTTTTCTTAACATTTGAAATGTATTTTTATGATTTTTTAAAATTATTTTTTAACCCCACACGCCTAGGTTTTAGATTTACATCTTTTTCAAATTTATATTTTAATATAATTTTATTTTATTTATTGTTTTTTAATTTGTTTTTATATATATATATTATATATATATATATATATATATAAAACACTAAAAAAATTTAAAAAATAATACACATATATATATATATATATATATATATATATATATATATATATATATATATATATACTTTTAATGTTTTTTAATATGTGTGTGTTAGCCCCAAGGGATAGCTCAAATGCTTGAGTTCTCGTTGCTAAAGCACTTTCCCAGTTTGGGAGGTCACGGGGTCAAATCTCCTCGACGCCCTCGGGGTTAGGCCTGTTAAGATTGGCCGACGGGCAGATCCCTTCGGGTGGATCTACCCCAATATTTTCCCGTGGATGTAGCGGCCACTCAGTTACTGTGAACCACAGCTTAAAAAAAAAATGTGTGTGTGTGTGTGTTTTGAATATGTGCTATTTTTGTTTTTTATTTTTAATGTTGATTTTTTTTATTATTATTATTTTTAGTTTTAATTTGTTTTTTACACCATTTTTTTATATTTGATCTATTTTTTGTCAATTTTAGTTTTAAATTTATCTTTTTTCAATGTTTTAATTTAATTTATTTTTTTAGTTGTTATTATTCTTTTGCGTTATGATTTAATTTAATTTATTTATTTATTGTTGTAGGGATTGTTTCAATGTTGGACTAGCAACCTGGCCCCAATATGTGCCTATTTGATAGTTGAATTTCAATTTTTGTTGCAATGAATCAAGCCTGCTTCCACTATGTGTTAATTTGATGGTTGATTTTTAAGTTTTCATTGCAATGGATCAAGAATATCCCCACTATGTATCAATTTGATGGTTGATTTTTAAGTTTTTGTTGCAATGTGCCTAGTTGTCTTAGGCTAATATTTTAAAAGAATTATACTTTTGGCATTTGATATAATGACTTTTTGTTTAGATATTTACTTTTAAGATTTAATTTAGTCATAATATTTGATCTCAAAATATGTTGAAAATCTAAGGTTTGTTATAATTATGATATTTGTTTTTAATTTCATCGCTGAAAATTGTTGAAATTTTAACATTTTTCAGAGTGAGGGTATTTTATCTTTAATTCCATGGTTGAAAAATGTGAACATTTTAACTCTTTTCGGTCATGATATTTATCTTTAATGCCATGGTCACAAATTGTTGGAATTTTTAAGTTTTTTTGGAGTCGCAATATTTTATCTTCAACATATTGTTGAGAACTATTGGAATTCTAAAATTTTTGGGAATCATGATATTTTTATTTTTAATGTCATTACTTAAAAATATTGGAATTGTAGCCAACATCAACACTTTTTTATTTTAGGCTTCTTTTTCATGTTTAATGTGCAAAGATTTTAGTTTTTAATATTATTTTTAAAAAATGAATTTTTAACCAAAAAAATGTTGATGCAACATCAAGTTGCTTGTGGTTTTTCATGTTTTTTTGTGCAAAGGAATTTGGTTTTTACTTTCATTTTTTAAAATATTGAAAATTTACCCCGAAAAAAAAATTTAAAAAAAAAAAAAAAAAAAAAAATAAAAAAAAAACAACAACGTTGGTGCAACATCAATTTGAATGTGCTTTTCCATGTTTTTTGTGCAAAATAATTTGGTTTTTATTGTCATTTTTAAATAATTGATGAAAATTTACCAAAAAAAAAAAAATTGATACAACATCAACACTTTTCGTTTTCAGGCGGTTTTTTCATGTTATTTTTTGGGTTTTTGAGCTAGAATTCTCATTTTGATGTAATAGTTCTCATTTCATTGGTAACTTTGTTAACTCACTTCATATGAAACTTGTTTAAGTGTTCACATGACAATTGTTCATATCAATTTAATTAAAAGGAAAAAAAATGACATAAATACTTTGAAGATAAATATTAACCTTTGATTTAAATACCTACCATCCACCTAAATATTATTGACAATTAAATTAAAATTTTGAAAGCCTTATTCCAAAATAAAGATGTCTATCCATATAATAAATCACATCTGTATCGATGTAATAAATCACATCTGTAAAATTATCTAATTTTCAATTTTCACATATACCAACAATGCCAACTGCATCTGTTCCATTCTCTTATTTCAACTTCTATCCTTCCTACCTCAACAAATCATTCCTCCTTAGATTTTATAATTTGGCTTCCACGCTAAAACATTATATTATGTGTGAATTGTGCTTATTTATTAGATTATGTGGTAAAACATATATTATGTGTTAATTGTGGTTATTTATTAGATTATGTGTTCGTAGCTTAGTAACTATAAAAAAAACCTTGGGGAATCATATCAAATTTCTTTTGTAACAAAGGAGATGTATTGGTAAATATGGAAGCCTTCTACTATTATCGAGGTAATTATTATTCTCACAATCATCATTGGGTGTTATTGGCTTCAACTACAACAAACAAATATAAATGAAATCACTTGCAAATGAAAACTTGAGAGGATTTTAGGCCATTACCAATCCTAAACACGCAATGAAGGACATTTGTGCTGAGTTTGTTTATTGTGCAAAATTTTTGGCCCTCTCTACAAAAGATGTTGTTGGTATGTTTAAATGAATTACACTCTATTATGCCAACATTCTATCCCTCTCTACATAATATGTCGTGGATATAGTGAGATGAATGACATTAATACCCTGTGAAGGAGGAAATAAAGAATTGCATTATTATAATAGTTAAGTTTATAGGAATTAATTCTATTCATTTTCCTTTCATAAATCCAATTTGACTTGCCCATTCATCAATACCTCGATTTGCCTGTCATGCTGAGGATTTTGTAATGTTGTGGTAAATATTGCATAGTCTAAACTTTGCTTAACGATATTGACCTTTGAAATCAAATTCCTAGATCAAGGTTGGTTTCGTTCCTTAATGGATTCCTTAGAAATTCACAATGTAGTAGATAATATGTCATATATCTTTGTTTTTTTTTCATATATATGATGTAATACCTCATTCACATACTAAGTTATAAGACACTTTCAACTCAATAAAATTAAATATATAAAATAATATATTTTTAATTACATAATTTTTAAAAATATTGATATATATAAATTTAAGTAACAAAAAAATTCAAATAGGGTGAGATACCACATGTCAGCCAGCTGGCACAAGAAGGCCTATGAGGTGCTGGAATAGGGGAAATGCACATCGAAGTGGTTAGATAAATGGAGGAAAGTTATGACTGTAGTGACCATTCCCTATATAGGCTCCCTTGGATATATCTTCCTTTTCATTTGCAGTACAATACTACCTCTAGCCATGAATGATAGGATGATTTTCATTAATGGAATAAGTAAGGCAGGTGGCTCGACCACTAGGTACCTTGGGAGGATGAAGGTGAGAGGAAATCACATGGGATGACATCTTGGATTTGAAGAATGGAAAGGAAAACTACCATGACTGTCAGATTATACATGAGGGAGATGACCATAGTTTGACATGATGGCCTCAGAGTATGCCATCCAATTATTTGAACAATGACACAATTAAGTTGGCTGAAGGAAAGCATATATTTATTAGAATAATATTATGATATATTTGGTGTCATACACATTCTCTTGATTTTCCATATTGGCAATGATTCTTGCAGAGAAAGCTTAAATAGGGAAGAGGACTAGTTCATGACCTTATTAAGGGTTGAGTGCTTTAGTGTCATGGATTTGACTAGGTAATAAAATAACAAGGGGAAGAAGCCAATGGTAGCTTCAAGGAGTGTGGCATGTAAAAGAGAGACGAGATCATGGCATGTAACTCGAACTGAATGAGAAATGTAAAGTGTTCACAATCAATTTCTATATGGGTTTCTAATAGAGGATACTAGATCCCTTGAATGAGATTTAGGTGACAATTCTATTTCTTTGTGAAATAATGGATATGGAGTAGTTATCGGCTAAGACTCAAGGCTAGGTGCATAAGCCAGGGAATACTTGGACTTGAGAGACTATATTTTTCAAACTCACTGAAATGTATTAGAACATGAAGGCCATGGTGGCACAAGTAATATCCATAGAATGCTAAAAACTTGTTGAGATGTCGAGGTATCTCTCACTTTATATGAGGAAGTTCAAAGTCTTAGTAAAAGGTGTCTTCATGATTACTATAATAGTTAAGGGTTGAATAGATACCAAGGAGTGTGTTATTGATAGAGATGGCTGTTGGGGCTCCAAAGGCTCTCAAGACAAATCCATTATGATAGGAGAGGACCCTCTCCCACCTTCCACTACCTTGTCCAACACACCAAACTTGAGAATTCTAGGTTCATTGAAAGAGGATCTCAGTCTAGGTGCTTCCCTAGAGTAATATATGTCATATGAAGTTTTTTAATTATGTATTTGTTCTTGTCTTATAGCTCTCTTTTGCAAAGTAGTAGGAATTTGGGAAGAGGTTTAGCTAGCCCAAACATATAGTTTTTTTTAGACACTTTTAGTTTTTAGATTAATGTTGTTAATTCCTTTTTTCATGTTAATATTGTCAAACATAAAAGTGTGGTTCTCAACGTGGAAAGTGTTTTGAAAATCCAGAGGGGGCTTGGTTTCCTTGAAGGAAAGACCCCATCTACTCTATGAATTTGTAAATTATGTTACATTAATGCCAAATATAAGATTGTATTTAAATTAAAAATAATAAGAATAATAAATTGTAGCTATAATGTCTTTTTTGCTTTAGTCTCCACCTCATTTTTCTACACTCAAATTTGTCCAAACGTTTCATAACTAAAGCCTCCTAGAAGTGCACTTTGGACCTATGAAAATATGAATACAATAAAACACTATGCATGTTGGTGAGCCCTAGTATTGCACCAAGAATGTTGCAACTCCCAAGGGATCCTCAACTCAAATTATCAACCCGAGGTTTGTACAAACTTCGAGGTGACAATGCTATATGAACAACAAATAGGATTCCACTCATGCCACCCTCGGTTATGGTATTAGATTAAAAGTGCTCAGAGACCATTACTCCTACTAAATTAGAATGAAATCTTGTTGATAAATGATCCGGATTTAAACAGGAACGCAATAAAATACAGAGATAACCATAAAGACAAATATGCAGCGGAAATAATACTTCATTTCATTACTCTAAAACACTGAAATATGCTTACAAATAGAAATGGAAATAACCCAGCTAGGGCGATGGTAGCTTATCTCTGAGAAGAGATGTGTCGGCTACATGCCTCTGAACTGTTCTCCCAAAACGGTGTTACAATGAGGCTTGAGGGCCTATTTATTGTTGAGAAACAATGGAAAACCCTTCACATTCCAAAACCTAACCCTAGAAGATGAAATGCCAAATTGTGGGCCCCGTTTTTGGGTAAGTTGGTACATCAACTTCCCGAGGTCGCGAATTGGTCGTACTATCTCCGTTTGACGGGCATGATAGCCCGTTGGAAAGATCTCTCCAAGGACTATGACGAAAAAGACGATTTTTAGACAAAAAAATTGCTGGCGGTGGATTTCCCAAAAAACGTCGTTTAGGGCCTCAAAATGGCTCTGGAAGTTTAGGACCCAAAAAACTGCTAAAAATAGTAAATTGTGCTATAATTAAGGAAACAGAAAAACTGAAAGAGACAATTGTGGGGGTCCAAATGGGATAGGTGGGTGGCCACCAACATCCACCTAGATCATTCCTCCCCCCTTAAGAAGCAATGGTTCCCATTGCGTTGAGTTCCTCCCTGAGATGAGGAAGCTTCTGCTGAGCTGGGTCTCTGGTGAGCTGTTCTGCAATCTCTGTTGTGTCCAGAAATGGTGGGGAGCATGGTCGGCGACGGTCTACATTGAACACTCGGTGCAAGCGAAGGAATGGAGGAATGTTGTGCTTCAAAGCATTGTTTCTCGAGCCTTGTTACTGGTGTAAGGACCATGTCGAAGTGGTCTGAGTTTCTGATGGGTTCTGGTAAGGCGCTCCCTCTGCAAATGTAACCAAACTTTGTCGCCCACCTGAAACTTGTGTGGTACCCCCACGGTTAAGGAGAAGTTGTTCCTGTGTTCTGTCACGACTGTATCCCTCTGTTGCTGCTGCTATGTGGAGGAACCCTTCATGGGGGTCATGGATGTAGCAACGATCTTCCCCTTACTTTGGGAGCGAACCAGACAAAAAATAAATTTCCTAGTCTGTGAGATAAGCTTGCTGCCTTTCTTAGCAGTGATCAAAGAGGTGGCGGTAAGTGGGCTACCTCCGATATCCTGTATAATGAATTATCCAAAGAAATGATGATAGCGCGAGGCCTTGACTCATACACAACATGTCGCCTCCACAAGTATGACTGGCCTAATAGTACATCACAAACATCCAGAGGTGTAACATCACACAATACCTTGTCTGTGAAGGGCTTGATGCTGTAGGGAAGGTGGCACTGCTGGCGAACTTTGAGATCTCGTCCTTCGTGAAGCCAACCGATACTGTATGGCTGTGGGTGTGGTGTAGTTGGTAGGCCCAACCACTTCATGACCTCTACTGAAATGAGGTTCTTTTGGTTGCCACTGTCGACAATGAATTGCAGAGGCGAACCCTTCACCCACATCTGTGAGTGGAAAAGACGTTCCCCCTCCTCTGGATCTTCGGGCTCATTTTTCTGGATCTTGGCAGTAGCAACAGTGGCGCTGAGATTTGCATCAATGATCTGCTTCCCTTTGTCATTCCCCTTGTCGGTTTCTGACTCAGAGTTGGAACATGCATCTGATTCGGAAGCCTTCAACTCGACCACCAGCGACTGCTTGGTCCGACACTCACTTGTGTTATGAGTGGGACTCTTGTGGAACTCACACCACTTTCCTGTGTCCTTCTTCGGCTTCATGGTGTTGTTATTTTCTTGCGGCTTCGACAGGTTGTCTTGGGTCACCCCGCCTTGGCTTTGTCCTTTGGGCTTTGGATTTGCAGATCCAAAGTCTCGCTTCTTCTGTTTGAACTTTTGCTCGATTTTGACAACGTATCGGTATGCTATGCCAAGTGAGGAGATGTTCAAGAACTCCATCTCTTCCTGGATGTATCTGTGTAGGCAGCCGCGGTATTTGAGTACCAGATGCAGCTCAGAATCTTTGATACCCAATTGTGTGCGAAGGGTATGAAAAATGTTTGTGAACTCCGACACATCTTGGTCTCGTCCCTACCGCAGTGTGGTCCATTTGATGTATTTGTCCTCATAGTTTTTGACAAGGTAGTACTACTCCTTGATGGCATCCCAGAAGTCATTCCAAGTGGGTGCGACTGAAAACAGTGAGCCTGTACTTTCATCCTTCTGTTCGCAGTAGGTTTCCCACTAGTCCTTGATGTGGGGGGCTGCTTTGAGAAGAGCGAAAACAATCTTTTCCCGACTTGAAAATTCATGAACATAAAAATACCCATCGAGCAGATTTAACCATTTATCTACGGCATCTGCGTCTATTTGAACCTCGAAGATGGGGATTTCAAAATTAACTTGTACCTTAAATGGTGTGGCATTTCCAGAGTAGCTGTTGGAAGCCGATGCATCGCCTCTAGGTAGCTGCTGAAGGATTTGGGCAAAGCTGTCCATCATCGCTTTCCTTTGTCGCTCGAGGGCTTCTTCGAGCAAGATTTTGATAGGATCTCCTGCCCCCTCGTTTTTCTTCTCATCCGCCATGGGAGGTCGTCGAGATTTGCGAGGTTGGTCTTGCAAAGGTTCGACCAGTTCTAGGCCTAACTGCTTATATCCCGACCTCGTTGGGGACATGCAAAGAAAAACAGAGAAAAAGCAGACTGCTCTAATACCACTGATCCGGATTTAAACAGGAACGCAATAAAATACAGAGATAACCATAAAGACAAATATGCAGCGGAAATAATACTTCATTTCATTACTGTAAAACAATGAATAATGCTTACAAATAGAAATGGAAATAACCCAGCTAGGGCGATGGTAGCTTATCTCTGAGAAGAGATGTGTCGGCTACATGCCTCTGAACTGTTCTCCCAAAACTGTGTTACAATGAGGCTCGAGGGCCTATTTATTGTTGAGAAACAATGGAAAACCCTTCACATTCCAAAACCTAACCCTAGAAGATGAAACGCCAAATTGTGGGCCCCGTTTTTGGGTAAGTTGGTACATCAACTTCCCAGGGTCGCGAATTGGTCGTACTATCTCCGTTTGACACACATGATAGCCCATTGGAAAGATCTCTCCGAGGACTACAACGAAAAAGATGATTTTTAGATAGAAAAATCATTGCGGTGGATTTCCCAAAAAACGTCGTTTAGGGCCTCAAAATGGCTCCGGAAGTTTAGGACCTGAAAAACTGCTAAAAATAGTAAATTGTGCTATAATTAAGGAAAAAGAAAAACTGAAAGAGACAGTTGTGGGGGTCCAAATGGGATAGGTGGGTGGCCACCAACATCCACCTGGATCAATAAAGGTACAATTACAAATTACTTCTAGCTATGAAAGTGGAAATGTCATTGACTTAACTTGTAAATATAACTAATCAACTCGGGGCTAATCTACTTGCAGAAAGAAAGCTATTTTATCTTGCCAAATCCATCAAACTACCAAATCTACTTGTAGAAATGAAATTATTTTATCTTTCATAATGCATCAAACTATCAATCAGAATTGGATGTAATATCTACCTATTTCACACTTGCTTGTAAATCATTAACCTACTTCCATCATACTTGTTATAAAAAAAATAACTCTACTATATTTTTTCATTGAAGAAAAGGATTGGTTGGAGTGGCCTAGGGGCTTCCCATGATCATAAAATCACATCTGGGGATCATCATTCATCTAGACTAAGTCAAGGTTGTAGTGGGGATCAAAATTGATGAAGGAAAGTGATGCTATATGTTTGCTACATGTGATTTCTACATGAGGCCTGTAATGCTATAAGGAGGCCTGTAATGCTACAAGAGGGAATCTTAGTTATCTTTTAAGGTGAAAATTTTGTCTAGATGGTATGGATAGGTGGATGGAAGTTGAAGAAAATGGAGGGAGGTTGGTTTGAGCCCCTAGCCAAGCTCAGGACCTCTCACAGGCCTGTCTTGGAGTAGGATGAGTGTTCTTGGTATACTAGGAATAATGACTTATAAAAAGGGTTTTGGGACAGATTTTGGAAGTAGAAGGAGAAGATGGAGGAGCTCAAGATGGAAGTGGTAAAGGTTCCCTTCCGCGTAGATCAACTAGACCTGCAATCAATCACATGCATGCATCCATTTATCATTAAAAAAATGAAATAACTTATGATGGAAAAGATGAGTTGAATTTAAATAACATTTAATTTATGAAATACCATTGATCTAATCACTAAACTGACTTCTAAGCTATAGAAAGAAAATGTAAAACAAGACAACTAACACTAATCTATTTCCAAGAAAATATAAACGAAATCTTCTTAGACTGTGGTTGTGAATTCTTCCACACATTCTCCCACAAGAGAGGTGATATAGAGGCTGCAAACACAAGATTTTATAGATTAATATCCATTGAAATGCAAGAAACTATGAACTGCATGGAATCAAGAAGAAACGTAAGTACAAGAAGAGGGACCAAAGCCTCTGGGTTGGGCCCAAACCCAAGGGTTTGAACCCATTGAAACTAACTCAGATGCAACTTAAAATCCAACTTCCCATTATAAAAAATTACAGGTCTAATACATCACATAAAAGCTTAAAGTAACAATGTCAATCTTGAAGCTCAATAGCTACACCTAGCTGAACAAAAAATTTGAATCCTAATGAGCTCTTCTTCTAGTTTATTTATACAAAAGGGCAACTGAAGCAGCTCCCTTGAAAGTAGGAGTGGTTCCCTCCTTGATCTCGAAAATGGTGGATCTTTTCCCTCTTGATCTTCACTTAGACTAGGAGTCACTCAGATGCCAATGAATTCAAAATGGTGAGAGAGGATATTGTGATCCCAAGCAGAGTTTAGGGAGCTAAGGAGGTGGAAAAACCCCCTAGATTCTCTCCTAGTTGTCTCCATCAAGCCCCTGAATAGTAATAGCTTAAAAAATGCTCCATTTTCCTGCAATTAAACCACATTATGCCACATACTATGAAAAACACCTTTCATTCCTTTTACTAACCATAATATAACAAAAAAATGTGAATGAGTGTAAGAGAAGGATAGTTTTAAGGATGGAGGATGACATATGATCTTCAAAATGTACCTATTGATAGGACTCATCACATGTATGATTAAAAAGCATTGTGATGAGATAATTAAAACATCCACAGATTAAAACTTAACTTTTTTTATCAATTCATACTAGTCCCTACCTTTTAAGGTGCAGGGACTATAGTAATCGATTTTATATTTTTCATTTATTCTAGCATAATAATCAATATCACTTTATTTTTTTAACCAAACATTTACAAAATCATACATTTTTCCCCATCGCATTTCATTTTTTAGCCCTATGTTTTAACTTTGAGGTCTTATTTTTCTTCTTCCCTAGCTACACCCCCAGGTTTTGCACCAATGTCTTATGTTAAAATAAAGTTTCTGATCTAGGTGGATATTGGTGGCCACCTACCTAATCCACCTAGACCTCCAGTTCATTTCATTTGTTTCCTTGTTTATTGCAGAATTTACTATTTTTAGCAATTTTTCAGGTCATGAACTTTTGGAGCAATTTTAACCACCTAACAACATTTTTTTGAGGTCCGCAGTAGGATTGTTTCCGTAGGTAGTGGCCTACCACAAATATTGTAGTACTCAAAGAAATATTTCCAACGAGGTATCGTATGCGCCAAACAGAGATAATATGACCAAGTTACGACCCCGAGAAGTTGGATGCCCAACTAACCCCAATGGGGCCCACAAACTCTTGGTGTTCCATCTCCTCGGGTTAGGGTTTTGGCTGTTTAGGGTTTTCCCTTGTTTTTCAATAATAAATAGGCCCTTCAACCTCATTGTAACATAGGTTGGAGGCATGTAGCTGCCACATCTCTTCTTAGAGACAAGCTACCATCACCCAAGCTAGTCTTATTTCCATTCTGTTTGTAAGCATATTTCAGTATTTGATATTAATGAAATGAAGTGTTATTTATTCTAAATATTTGAATTTATGGTTACATCTATAATTTTTGTGTTCTTATTTAAATTTGGATCAGTGATATCAGATCTTTCTACTCTTTCTCTATTTTTTTTTGCATGTCCCCAACAAGGTCGGTATATAAGGAGTTAGCGCTCGAACTGGTTGAAACTTTGCAAGACCAACCTCACAAATCCTAATGGCCTCCCATGGCGGAAGAAAAGAAAGATGACGGGGCAAGAGATCCTTTCAAAATATTGCTCGAAGAATCCCTCGAGTGATAGAGGAACGTGATGATGGAAAAATTTTCCCAGATCCTTCAACGGCTACCCAAGGGTGACACATATTCCAACAGCTACTCTGGAAGTGCCACACCCTTAAAGGTACAATTGAAATTTGACATCCCCATATTTGAAGGTCAGATAGATTCGAATGTCGTAGAAAAATGGTTAAATATGCTAGAAGGATATTTTTTGTTCATGATTTTTCCAGCCAGGAAAATATTACTTTTGTAGAAATTTTGAATAATATGACACTTATTCACAGAGATTATCCCGATTATACACTATTGCGTAATACATGCATAATACATAACCTCCTCTATGTTGATCATCAATTTAGCAACATTAAAAACAATGAAACATCAATTGCATGCACACATTAACACAGTATGTAACCCAGGGAAAGCATACAACTGAAAACCCCACACTATATATATATTATATTGATTAAGAACATGTAACAATACATAGTACAATACTCCTCACAAGTACTCAGTACTATCTCCACCTGTTACACACAAACTAGCTCAGATCTGAATCAATCACAGGTTCAAATCTCCTCCACTACGCAATCCTGCAAGAGAATAATGATGAATGGCTAAAGCAAACTCGTATTTCCTTGGCTGAACCACGCAATCCTCATTGGCAATACTCAATCCATTGATTGTGTAAATCTCATGCACAACTATAGTCACAATTGATAGCAATCTCAACCTCTAACACCTGTCTCCACTGAACTGTCCATGTACTGAGTTAACTGATGTATTCTTATGTTGCTTTATGAGTTAATAATTATTGAATTAATTAATAATTAATTCACATCACTCATCACTAGTGTATTCTGTAGTTAGACTACATACAACTAGTTCAACTAAGTCAAACTGAACACAACTCCATCAACTCCTCAATCAACTCCACCAAACTCAATCACTTGAGTTCTAACTGAAGTCCATCATGCAATAGCTCAACTGACCCATAAGAAAAGCATATTTCCTTCTGACAGCTGCATGTGCCACATTCGTAGCTCGAACTAAAGTGCTCCAAGAGGATAAGATAATGTTTATAGTCCAAATATTATTATGAGCTAATAATATTCGACTATTCTATTTTCTAGCCTGGCAGTCTAAAAATAGAAACCGCCCATATGTCTAAAAATAGAAGTCCATCTATTTTTACCAACTTGACCAATCATCCACAAATAGCATCCTGCAACTCATAGACCATGATCCATATGTCTAAAAATAGACTTTGCGCCAAAAATAGCCTGCGGGCCCACTTAGTGAAGGTGACTCCTTTCCACTAAGCTCCATCATCTTGTTGCATTTTCAACACTCCCTCTCAACAATATATGTATTATCTGCATCCCCTATCCTGAAACTCTGGAATGTTCTTCATGCAACACATTTTCTCGGTCCACTTGCTCCAACAACACTTGGAACAAAAACACTCCCAACTGACCACTCTGTTGGGCTAGGAACATACTCTGATGCTGAAGCTCTACCTGTTGCTAACAAGTGCTCCCTCTCTGACATCTGCGCTACTGCAGCATCTCCATGCATATAGCACCATTGCACACCTCTCTGTGCCACCTAGCACTGTGCAAAACACTTGTGCCTCTCGCATTCCTACAACCTGCTAACTATGTGCTGTCCTGGGATTCCCTACACTGTCGCTCTCTCTGTCGCTCCATCCGCATCTGTCTCTACCCAATCAGTCAGTTCCTGCTACTCCACATCGGGGCTCCCATAGCAAGGTCTCATCCAAGAGGTTGGGTACCTCAAGGATCTTGCCCCTCCTCCTTGGGACGATCACTCTATATCACCCCACCTCCTACCCAGAGGTATGGCTGCATGTGATCCCTCAGCCCACCTGGCTCGAAGTTTCCCCCTACTAGAGGTCTCTGCATGAGTAGATGTCTCTACTCGATCTCCTCTTAGCTTCCCTTGTTGTGGCTACTCCACAACCTCTTGAAGCTGCTGCACCAATCGTGGCTCCTCCACAATTGTCTGAGACTTCTTCTGGCTCTACATGTTGAGAGGTAATATTCGCTCCCTCTCAACCACCAAGTCTCCATTAGTTGCCTCGCTACTCAAGGCGTAGCATGCATCTTGAACCTTAAGAGCATATAGGTTCTTGACCTGTGAACCAATCTGCTTCACCTGTCTAGTGATGATGTGTCCAAGGAAAACCTTTCCCTTACTAAAGACTACATCATAGCCTCTATCTTCCAGCATCGCGATCGACACCAAGTTTCTTTTCAGTCCTGGTACATACTTGACATCGGTCAAGGTAAGGCGAGCTCCATTCTCCCTCTAAAAAATAACCGTGCCTACACCTAAGACACTATACTTCTCATCATTACCCATCACTATGAGTATATGGAGATCTTTCTCCTCCAAAGTACTGAACAAACTCTTGTCACCGGTCATGTGGAAAGAAGCTCCACTGTCAAGAAACCAACCACTTCCCACCACAGATGAAACCATGCATGCGAAGAGTGTGAAATCCAACTCAAACTTTGAAGCAAGTGCCTCACCTTCATATCCTTCCCCGGATCCCTTCTTGGATTTCTTCTTTGGGCAATTAGTAGCATAATGGCCCAACTCATGACAACGAAAGCATCTCGCCTTCGACTTGTCAACTTTCTTCCCATTATTGGAAGAACTGGATTCGGAAAGAGAACCCTTCTCCTTCCCCTTCTTCACCTTATGCGCTAAGGCACAGTTCTCCTCATCATGCATGGATGAAGAACTGTCTCTGGTGCTCCGTCTAATCTCCTCTTGCACAAGATCCGACCAAAGTCTCTCCCATCCTGGTAATTTCTCCCGACCATTGACAGAGTCCTGATAGGAATGCCACTCTTCGGAACACCAAGGAGAGTCAAGATCACCAAGTCCTCATCATCAACAGTCACCCCCACACTTCCTAGCTCATCCCGGCATTGGGTGAACTTCGTGAGATACTCGGGCATACTGTCTCCATTCTCACACTTAATGTTTCTGAGTTTATCCTTGAGGGCCAACTTCCTCTGGTCACTCTTGCTTTGGAATAGATCTGTCAACCCTTTCCACATCAAATATGGAGAAGCCTTTCCATGCAGGCTGGACACAATGTGATCCTTCATGCCCTCAACAGAATCCTTCGAAACTTTGTTGTCTTCTTTTGCCAAACCTCAACGTGAGCAGCATCAGTAGGCTTTGGGACCTCAGACTCTATGAAATCCTTCAACCCATTGTCATCTAACACCGCCTCCATCCTATCTTTCCATGCAATATAATTCGAGCTGCCTTCAAGGGCATACTCCAATCGCAATCTGTTGAAAGACATTTCAACTTTGACACCAAGAAAACACTACTGCAAATTCGAATTGCACCAGCTCAAAACTCAACTGCTTCTGATCTAAAATTCGTGAGAACAAAGTATTTCTCATATAGAGATTGAGTATATGGGCTTTTACCGGATATCTCACCTTCCAAAGGAAGGATGAATCCAGAGGCTACCTGGCCCGATTACAGACTTTGCCTGAAGAAATAAAATGTAAACACTTTCTGAATAATAGATCTGATGATCAACAACTCTGATACCATGTAGAAATTTTGAATAATATGACACTTATTCACAGAGATTATCCTGATTATACACTATTGCGGAATACATGCATAATACATAACCTCCTCTACGGTGATCATCAATTTAGCAGCATTAAAAACAATGAAACATCAATCGCATGCGCACATTAACACAATATTTAACCCGGGGAAAGCATACAGCTGAAAACCCCACACTATCTATATATTATATTGATTGAGAACATGTAACAATACATAGTACAATACTCCTCACAAGTACTCAGTACTATCTCCACCTGTTACACACAAACTAGCTCAAATCTGAATCAACCACAGGTTCAAATCTCCTTCACTGCTTGCCTGCCTCCACTGTGCAATCCTGCAAGAGAATAATGATGAATGGCTGAAGCAAACTCATATTTCCTTGGCTGAACCATGCAATCCTCATTGGCAATACTCAATCCATTGATTGTGTAAATCTCATGCACAACTATAGTCACAACTGATAGCAATCTCAACCTCTAACACCTGTCTCCACTGAACTGTCCATGCACTGAGTTAATTGATGTATTCTTTAGTTGCTTTATGAGTTAATAATTAGTGAATTAATTAATAATTAATTCACATCACTCATCACTAATGTATTCTGTAGTTAGACTAAATACAACTAGTTCAACTAAGTCAAACTGAACACAACTCCATCAACTCTTCAATCAACTCCACCAAACTCAATCACTTGAGTTCTAACTGAAGTCCATCATGCAATAGCTCAACTGACCCATAAGAAAAGAGTATTTCCTTCTGACAGCTGCATGTGCCACATCCGTAGCTCGAACTGAAGTGCTCCAAGAGGATACGATAATGTTTATAGTCCAATATTATTATGAGCTAATAATATTCGATTGTTCTATTTTTTAGCCTGGCAGTCTAAAAATATAAACCGCCCATATGTCTAAAAATAGAAGTCCATATATTTTTACCAACTTGACGAATCATCCACAAATAGCATTCTGCAACTCATAGACCATGATCCATATGTCTAAAAATAGACTTTGCGCCAAAAATAGCCTGCGGGCCCACTTAGTGAAGGCGACTCCTTTCCACTAAGCTCCATCATCTTGTTGCATTTTCAACAACTTTTACACTTCTCAAATCCACCCCCCATGTCAAGGACTAGTGGGAGACCTACTATGAGAAGAGTGACAAAATTACACCTTCACTATTTTCAGTTGCACCCACTTGGAATTTGTTCGGTGATTTCATCAAGGAGTAGTACTACCCTATCGGGAGCTATGAGGATAAATACATAAAGTGGACAATGCTGCCAAAGGGAGGGACCAAGACGTGTCATAGTTTAGCAATGTTTCCATACCCTTCACACGAAGTTTGGTATCAATGATTCAGAACAATATTTGGTACTCAAGTACGGCGGCTTCCTGTACAGGTACATCCATGATGAGATGGAGTTCTTGGACATCTCCTCGCTCGGCACGGTGTACTGATACACTGTCAAGGTTGAGAAGAAGTTTAAACAACGAAAGCGAAACTTTAGATCTGTGAATCCGAAGTAGGGGAGAGGTGCCCCCAAACCATAGAGCGAAGCACAGAGCCAAGTAGGGGAAACCCAAGACAACCCGCCAAAGTCGTAAGCAAAGAACAACACCACAAAGATAAAGAAGGACACGGGAAAATGGTGTGAGTTCCATAAGAGCTCCACTCACAACACAAGTGAGTGTCAGGCCAAACGATCATTGATGGACAAGTTGAAGGCTTTTGAATCAAATGCATGTTTTGACTCTAAGTCAGAACTCGACAAGGGGAATGACAAAGGGAAGTAGATCATTTATGCAGATCCGAATGCCACCATGGGCACCACGAAGGTCTAGAAGAATGAGACTAAAGATCCATAGGAGGGGGAACACCTCTTCCACTCACAGATGTGGGTGAATCGTTCTCTGCTGCAGTTCATTGTCGAAAATGGGAGCCAAAAGAACCTCATTTCAGTAGAGGTTATGAAGCGACTGGGCCTAGTGACTACAACACATATGCAACCATACACCATCAGGTGGCTTCACCGAGGACAAGATCACCATGTCAGCCAGTAGTGTCACCTTCCCTACAACATCAAGCCCTTCACGGATGAGGTACTATGTGATGTTTCCCCTCTTGAAGTTTGTGATGTATTATTAGGACAACCATGCTTGTAGAAGTGGCATGATGTATATGATTCTAGACCTTGCTCTGTGATTATTACTTTGGGCAATAAGTTGGAAAGGCTATCGGAGGTAGCCTTGCCTACCACCATCTCTTTGATAACTGCAAATAAATGTAGTAAGATCATTTCACAAAACAAGAAATTTATTTTCCTTATGACCTACCCTCAAGGCAAGAAGAAGATTGTGGCCACGACTTCTAGACAGGGCTCCTCCCCATAGCAGTAGCAGATGGACAAGGTCATGGAGGAGTACATGGACTTTTTATCCTCACCTATGGGGTTGCCTCTATAGTGTCAGGTCAAGCACTCCATCAATCTGACCTTGGGTGCATTGCTTCCCAATGGACTGATCTATCGATGCTCTGTTATGGAGAACAATGATATCTAGAGGCGGATTCAAGAGTTATTGCAGAAAAGGCATGCCGGGCAAAGATCATCACCCTATGGGACCCCAATTGTATTGGTACATAAGAAGTATGGGACCTGGAGACTCTGTATTGACTATCACACGCTGAACAAGATCACTGTACAGATTATGTACTCAATCCTGCGAATTGATGACCTTCTGGACTAGCTCAAAGGGGCAAAATATTTTAGTAAGTTTGATTTGAAGTCAAGTTATCACCAGGTGACTATCACACCCTTCAATGTGTGGATGACTACCTTCAAATCAAGGATGGCCTTTTCGAATGGTTGGTCATGCCTTTCGGGTGGACGAATTCTCCTTCAACCATCATGAGATTGATGGATGACATCATGCGACCCTTCAACAATGCATTTGTGGTGTTGTATTTAGATGACATCTTGATCTTTAGCCATAGCTAGGAAGAACCCCTCCACCATATTTGACAGGTCCTTCAAACCTTGCGACAACACAAGCTGTGTGACAGTTTGGAGAAATGCACTTTTGTCATGGTCAAGGTTTAATATTTGGGGTACATCAATGATGAGCAGGGTGTGCATGTGGACCCAACCAAGATACAAGTCATTCGGGATTGGCCCGCCCCAACCACTCTAACAAAACTCTGCTACTTTCTCAATCTTGCCAATTTCTACTGTAGGTTTGTGTTGGGGTTATCTCATATCACTTGGCTTTTACGTCAAGTCACCAAGGGTGGAACGAAAGAAAATTTATTTTTCTCTGAAACCCAACAAAAGTTGTTTGCCGATTTGAAGCAACGCCTCTTCTCTGCACTAGTGCTCACATTACTAGACCTGCAACAACCATTTTAGATTGAGACAGATGCTTCCGACTATGCTCTTGGTACAGTGCTTGCTCAGCAGGGGCATCCAATGGCTTACCATAGTGAGACACTTTCAGACACAGTCTGAAAGTATCCCACCTATGACAAAGAAATGTATTCCATTGTGAAAAACATATTGTTTATGGAAGCATTACATTATGGGGAAGCAAACGGTTATCCACATGGACCACTGAGCCCTATAGTTCATATAAGCACAAGGGAATTTGCATAACGATCACCATCAGAAATGGTCCACATAACTACAACAGTTCCATTTGAACATTAAGTACAAGAAAGGCAACATCAATAATGTTGCAGACTACCTCAGTCGACCACCAGTCATGGTGCTAATCATTGTACTCGACTCATGTGCGCATGAGACTTTGGGTTAGTCGCATCTTTACAAGAGCAATCCATAGTTCAACAACACATACCAGACACTCTTGGAAGGTAAGAAAGTTCCAAAATTCCACCTCCATGATGCATTGTTATGCCACCTAGGCCATATCTATGTTCCTTCAAGG